>PVIU01005823.1:0-70000 GCA_004026605.1 Ondatra zibethicus
TCCTAACTTCCTAACTCATCTTCTCCCACCTTCTGCTCTTCACCTGCACCTTGGGGGCTCAATCCATTGCTCTGATGTGAATGTGGGTCTCTGTCTCTATCTCCATCCATCGGATGAAATTTCTCCCACCTCTATCCCCGCCCCTGGCTTCCAACTTTTGCTTGATGATCCTGTTTGCTTCCAATTTCCAGGAGGTTCTTTAAAAACGATGTGGGGGCCCACAAGAATGCAGAGTACGCTATTGTTTAAATTCCCACAAATATAGTCTACATAGCCCCCAAACTGTCATTCTGCAATAATATCACACGTCAGCTACTTGTTATCTCTTAACTGGCAATATACAGCATAGGGAGATTCATTACCTAGACTCACGAGTTTGACTTTTCTCTAGCAAGTGTCAAATGTCATTCTTCCCCTCCTCCAGCAGATGGCAACTCTAGTCTTCTTGTCATTTTCTTTTTCCTATGCTCTGAAGAGTTCCTCTTCCACCTCCTCCCCCATTACCCACCTTCCCTTCAGAAGTTCATCTGTGCACTTCTGAAGATGATGGAGACTCAATAATCCCATTCTTGGCTTTGCAATCACCACCTTTCGCTCATGACTCTCAAGCCCAAACTAAGTGGGGCCAGAAATTAAAAAAAAAATCACAAATTAGCAAACAGCTCTAATTTAAGAAAAAGAGTTGAGGAAAAACTTGAAGATAAAGTTAGAGATTCTAAAATAAGATGTGCCACTGAAACTTTCCTTTTAAGGGAACACAAACTATCTTCTTCAAAAGGAAAAGGAAAAGAAAAGAAAACCATTGATTTCTTTAGGTCTAGCCTTTCAGGAGGACAGATTTGAATAGAATCTCTCAGTTTATTGATAGAAAATGCCATAAGTATCTTCAAGAATAATAACAATGTGTGCACTGTGGACTTCCCCATGATTTTGTTTTGGGTCTTCCTATGGTTTCTTCTCTTTCACTCGTTTCTCCCATTTATACAGTGTTTCAGCCAGAAAAAAAATAAAAATAAAAGGCTCCATATTGCTCCTTTGTTACCTTGTTTTGTAGAAACTGTGGTTCTTTGTCCTGGTGTATTGTTATGGCATTGCAAATGAAGGCCAGCATGTCATTCCTTCCACTCCTGCCACCTCTGTCCTACCACGCTTATACAGGATTTGTACAAGTTAAAAAAAATGAGTGCTATTCCAGGGTGCAAGCCCGAGGGCAGCTGAAAGAAATCAGCAGAAAACAAAAATTGCTACTTTAACATACATATGAAATATGACAGAGACAATGACTACAGACAAGTGAATTTCTCAGCATTCCCTTGTCTAATCCACATCCCTGCTTGGCTGGTGAGGATGCTTTGAGGAAGGCAGCAAGAGGGACAGGAGGAGAGTCAGCTGGAAAGTGGGTTTGATTATCTATGAATGTGCAGGGAAAGAGATTTTGCTGACCTATCCTCTTCTGGAAAATCTAGGTGTTGTGTTCTCTTCAAAGATGAAGACATGTTGGTGTGATGTACCAAAAGAGTAAGAAAAGCTCAAACCTGAAGCAAGAAAAGAGCAACAGTAACACTTCTTATTAAAAAGCAAAGGGCTGGAGCTGGAGAGATGGGTCAGTGTTTAAAAGCACTGGCTGCTATTTCAGAGGTCCTGAGTTCAATTACCAGCAACTACATGGTGGTTCACAAACATCTGTAGTAGAATCTGGTAGTAGACCTCTTCTTGCATAAAGTCATATATGCAGGTAGAGCCCTCATATACATAAAAATAAATAAATAAATATTAAAAGACCTGTTTGGCTTCTGGGAATGTGTGTTTCTTGGTTATTGTCACTGTCTTCTTCACATGAAGGTGTAAACTGTCCTTGGAAGCCACAAAACTACTTGTTGAAATCCACATATGTTGCCATTCATGAAGAAAAGGGAACTTATTTCAAACCAATAAATAATCAGCCCTGACAATGAAAGTACAAACACAGTCATAATTAATCCACTAATTGTTCTGTCGCAGGCTATCATTTGCGTGCCTGTTTCAACTTAGCTACAGCATATGCCCAAAACTTACTTGTCCAACTTGGAGATATTCCCGCTTCCATTTGCTCAGTGTGGGCAACAACTGCCCTAGTAGGTCTTCCTCCCCTTTCCTAGGGTATCCTCTAGAAACGTGCACAGAATTTTTCTTTGTAACAGCCCAAGTGTTCAATGGAAATTTAGAGGAAAATTCTAGTGTGCATGTTAAGGCTGAAGACTGTTGATGACCTGTTGTCATAGGCTTAAAGCAGTTCCTACAAACCAACCCATTCAGTGAACTTTCTTGCCTGTCAGTGTATCCTTTCCTTGAGGGCAAGTAACAGCAGGTCAATTACTATGTATCTGTTACAGACCTACCTTATGCCAGAAACATGCTAAGCCATTTAGATGTATTATCTATCTTAATGTACATAACACACCAGGAGAGTAGATCTTGTTTACATGTATTTATTGAGAACTATATGGCACGACATTAGAGGATATTAGAGACATAACAGAAAACTATATTTGCATTGGCCATGCCCAAAGATCATTTACATTTAGCTCAGACTTACACTTCTCATGAGACAGATAGCACTTAAAAGGAGATAATAAGATTAATTCTAAATCTTAAATTTGAATCTAGATCTTTCTGAACTTAAAGCCATTATTTTTGTTTAGTTTTCCTAATGAAACTGCCTATTTAACTTTTAGTCTTAAAGTTCAAAATGGATGTATAGTCAACTTTTCTCAGTCGTTGTTCATTGATGGGCAAGCTGACAGTCAGTCTGTTTGAGCCAGGGTGTGTCTTTTTCAACAATTATTGAACAAAGTAGTGGAATCATTTTTCGGAAGTCGTGTGCTGCTCTGAGTGGACTTTTAAGTCTTTTAGAAGCTGCCTTCTTGGGACTCCATAGGTCCAGGGGTTCATTGTCACCAAGTGGCTTGTTGCTCATGATTGCATTTAGTAATATAGCAACAGGCCCACCAGTGTCTTTATTCAAACTTGCTGTAGGCTAGCATTTTCCCCTGGGTCAGTAATGAGTTTAGAGGAATGGATGTGGAACTGAGATTTGTTCTCACCAGTGGAGTGAATTATGTCTTGTTGGGGCCCCCAGGCTAATATTTCAAATTTGCCACAAGGTACTTCATCAAAAATTCTACTTTAGTTCCGGAAGGACTGTGCATGTCTATTAGCAAATTCAGAGCATGCCTTTAAACTGTGTATTTTTGCCCCTTCCCGTCTCCATCCACTGAAGGCTTTCAGAATTAGCAGTTTGTGAAAATGGTCCATTTCCACGGGCCAGTGAATGGCACATAGAAGAAGGGAGGCCCTTTTATCTACTGAGGCTGAATCTGCGACAACTGAGGTGAATCAAATGAAGAGCGGCCACAAGGGGGGCAGCATATTAAGAATTAATCGTCATGCCGGGCTGGCTATGCCAGGCACACACACTCTCCTGCGGCAGGATCTGTGTCTGCTGTCTTGTCAGTCTTCAAGCCTCCCTTGGTCTGTCAGGCCTCCTCTGAATACCCCTGAGGCTAATGGATTGGAATATACTCCAGCTGGCTCTGGACAGTCTGTGATTGGGGAGGAGAGTGAGTGTGTGTGCAGACGGCCTCCTCTATTCTTCACTCCCTTGTTCCCTTGAGACTGTGTCTCCTACAGAACCTGAAGTTTGCTGCCTTTGGCTAGGCTGAGGGTCAGCAAGTCCTGGAGGTCCTCCTGTCTCTTGTCCTCTTCTCCAGTTGGGAAGTTAGAGGCATGTGCGGTCACATTAAGAATGTTCTATTGGTGCTGGAGATCTGCACTCAGGTCCTCCTAGATGCACAGTGAGCATTCTTAACACTGCCCAGCACCAAGGTCTAGAATTGTCACATCTCGACACTGTTCCAGAGAAACTGGTTATAAACATGGGCCAATTGGTAAATGAGGCTGCGTTGAAAGCACTGCTCATCCAGGACTTAAATTCCAGATCGCTGACAAGATTGTGTCTTCTTGTTGTCCTTCTGGGTGCTCTCTATGGTTGAAAAGGGGAAGAAAATGTCTGCACGACTTCCCTGTGTTACCCTCCCATCCCCTTATCATGTCTTCTGCCTTTCAGATAAAGGATTAGATTCCTCTTTAACCCTTTGTTATCAGAAACTACAGGTGGAGGGCCATTCTTGCCCTGTGACACACTGGTTTGGCTTGAGAATTGAGAATCAAGCAAGGATTCCCACTTTCTTCTCTGTCAAAGTTTTATTTATAGCACTAAAAACTGGTCCTTCCCAAAAATCTGTCCTGTCATTTCTATAAGTTGTGCCTCATCTGGATTTCTGAAAATAAATTAAGTGTCTCCATGTCTGTGCACCCTACTCCAACGCCACATGAAATGTGGTCTACTCCAACTCCACTCCAATGTCACATGAAAGTTTCTTTCATTGTTTCCTCAGTTTAAGATATGTTCAATATGGGGGGGGCTGCACATGTGTCTGTGTGTATGTGTGCGCACGCACGCGCGCGTTTATATCTTCCTGTGTGAGTGCAAGTGACTGCAGAGGCCAGAAATTGGGGTCAGTTCTCCCTGGTACTGGATTACATACAAGTGATTGTGAGCTGCCTTATACGAGTGCTGGGAATCACACTCTTGTCTTCCTCAAGAGTAGCAAGAACCCTTAAACTGCTGAGCCATCTCTTCAGCCACTCTTTCCTTCTTTTTAAAACAGTGTCTTTTGGCACATGCTAGTCTTGATTTGAGGACTGTTCTCATGCAGGAGTAAGTTTCTGCTGGCCTCGCATCCTTTTGGAAGGAACACATTCAGTGAGTTGCATTTTGGTGAAAAATCCTTGTTCTTACTGTTCCAATACAATGGGCAGCACTGACAGCCATCCTCCTTGCTTGCATGGCTTGGTTTGTCTTTACAAACTAACATGTACCATAGAACCATGACTATGTTTAAACCAACAATATTTGTGGCCAGTGTGGAGCTTTACATGCCAGGTATGGGAATTGCTAGATTAATTAGCCCTGTGAACTTCCTTGGCACTGCATACCTCCCTCGAAGCTGGCAGCCTTGGGAACTTGGAGTCATCTGTTTTTACTGGCTGTTAATTGTTAATAGATTTCCAGGTGTGGGTCATGCTGTGTTAGCATCAATCCTTCATTTAGGAAGGTCTGAGGTTGTCCAGAATGGAGAAAAGGCAAGCAATAAACAAAAGCTGCAAAAATCTCAGCACCCTCACTAAAAATGTCAAGCCCTGTAATGCTTCTGGCAGTAAAAGCAAAATTTATTAGCAGGGGAACAAGCTTGCACAGTGAGAAGGAAGAAGGAAGTGAGAAGGCAGAGAGGGAGAGGGGAAAAGAAAGTGGAAGAAAGAGAATCCTTAAGAAATCAAAGTCATTTTAAAAGTAAGGCTTAGGTGAGATTATGCATTTTTTTCTTATTCTTAAGAACAAAGGGAAGGTGCTTAGGGCAAGCTTTTTAGTGCTTCTGCTTGAGAACATGTGTGCCAAGCAGTTTGGCTATCCTCTGCGTCTGGAGTCTGTGTATACTGGTGCAGTGTTCTGCAGGTTAGAACCTAAAGCCAAATGCAGGCACTGCCTGCTTTCAGGAGGGTTGTAAGCTGGTAACAGTTATCAGTAATTTTGGCACTGGAAAAAAAATTCCAAAGAAGTATAAAACTTTATGACATGTAAAAACTGGAGGGAATTCCATTTCAGTATGTGTGGACCAAGCTTCACAGCCACATAGCCATGCACATTTGTGTTCATGTTGTCAGTGGCTGCTTGATTATTATGATGGCAGAGTGGATTGTTTATAACAAGGACTGTATCCTATGAAACAGGACACATTCACTTCTGACCCTTTACAGAAAAAGGTTGTGTGAACCTCTATGTTAATTGAATTGGCCTTGCCAGTAGTCTCTTCATTAGTGTAGCTCTTTCTAGTCTGATCAGGTCTTCGTTTTGTAGGAACTGATTCCCTTACCCGCCTGCTCAGTCATTTCAGGATTCCAAGGGCTTACTCCTGAAAGATCTCTTCCAGGCTCTTTAGATGATCAGAGAAGCCCATACACTCTGGTCTTTGTACTTGAATACCTTACCATACTGTGTTACGGACTCTAGGACTAGCTGAATCTTTAATGAGAAAATAAGTCTTGGGCTGGGGATAAGGCTCCTTGCGAAAAGGACTTACTATACAAAATGAGAACTTGAGTTGAGATACCCATATCCTTGTAAAAGGCAAGGATAGTGGTGTATTTCTGTAACCCCAGTACTGGGAGAAAATGTAGAGGGAGGGGGACATAGGAGGATCCTGGGAGCTCCCTGCAACTAGTACAGCTCAGATGGTGAGAGATCCTCTCTCAAAAATTAGGAGGAGAGAGAGAGATTGGGGAAGACAACCTCTGGCCTCCATAGGTACACACTTGCAAACACATGTATGGATACACATACAAACACACACATGCACACACACACACACACACACACACACACACACACGTGTGCACACAAGAAAAGAAACTGAGCCCCATTCGTATGCTTAACTCACATTGGTGGACACTTTGACCTGGGAATAGGAGATATTTTGAGGTGAGAAAAGGAAATAAAAAGAAAGGCCACCCTTCAGACTGGTCCCAAATCCTACTGCCTTGGTGTCTGGCCATTTTGCTGAGTGTTATACTATAGGGTTGTATTAATCATACAATCAGATCAAAATAATTAGAGTACTTTGGACAGCCATCTAATTTGTCCATCAAATTATTAAGACCAATCTTTACAACCAAATACTTGGAAAGATAATTCCTGTCTGCTGTGTTTCTGGGTTTCCACTGAGACAGGAGACCATTAGCAAGATGCAATAGAACTTCCTGTTTGGCAACGTGTTGGACAACAGGATTTTCAATAGCTCCTTTCGACTATAAAATGAGAATCCAAATTTTTCTGTGAATACAAGGGCTCTGACCATCTGATCCATGTTTTTTATTAGAAATTGTAGATTACCAAACACAAAGCAACACATACAGGATTTTCATCTTATAGCTAGAGAGATCCTGTAAATGGGAAGCCTAGATTATATTTTATAGTTGTACATGTGCATACTGGAACCAGTACTCAGACCTCCCAATTCCAGCTGCTGAGTATCTTTTGTGCATGATGATAAACAATGTTTCTGTTTTGAACCACGTTTAATTTTGAGTATGCAAGGGTGTGATGTGGGAATGGGAATACAATGTCCCTGGAAGCGAGTAGAGCGTTCAGATTCCTTGTAGCTAGAATAATAGGCAGTTGTGAGAAGGAAATAGGTGCTGGAAACTTAAGTATTGGCTTTAGGAAGAGCAGCAAGCACTCTGAACCAAAGTTATCTCTCCATCCACTGTCAAACAACTTTTGAGTATGCAGAAAAACTTAAGAAATTATAAAGAGACCATCTATACACGTGTTTTTGTTCATTTAACATGTTGTAACAAGTTGTATTCAATTGGGTACTTACAAGAAAATTTATTCCTTGTGACTTTGAAGGTTGCTTTAGTCTAGAAAAAAGGTATCAGCTTTGCAGTGTCCCCTGAGTAGATGCCACCTTGTCACCATGCTCTTCTGGAGCAAAAGAGGCACAAAAGGTCCCTGTGATCCCATTTCAAACAATGTTGATTCCGTTCATCAGGACTCTGCTCTCATGACCCAATGAGCACCTCATACAGGGAGCTAGACTTCTAGCCAAAGTGTAAGGAGACACAAACATTGCATCTGTAAAAACCAGCACTTCAGTTTGATAATTATCATGTCCCTATTTTTGCTTAATCAGATACCTATCCGTCTACTTTTGAAGGCTTAAAAACAGGAATTTATAGCTATCAACGCGTTTCCTTCCCCTGAATACTTCAGCACACAGATTATTCTTCAGAGTTTCCTGTTTATTTATGTCTTTGCAAAGGTAAAAATATATACACAATGAAATGAACATGAGTTTTGATAAATGCATGCATCTGTGTGTCACACTCATATAGTACTTTGCTTTTTCCACTTCAAAGATTTCAAAACCATGTTACATCTTACTTAAACAATCGCCTTAAAGTCATTTCCTGTTGAAGATGTACTTACAGCATCAGAAAACATTTTCTCAGGAAATCGTTTGTATAACTACAAGCTTGAGTTTTAAAAAGGGAGTTATAAAGCAAAGTACTTCACTAGTTAGAGAACATCATTTTATACACCTTTAAATATAAGATAGGTCAAGGCTCAAAATCACAGCAACACACTCATGTGTGGCCAGAGTGGACATATTCAAGGGAATAAAAGGGTCACAGAACCTCAGAGGAAAATTAACATTATCCAACCTGTTTTTACACAAGCTGTGCTTGAAAACAGTCCCCTTGCTACACTGCATCCCATAAAAATCCAAACCTGGGAAGTTCCAGCTAGAAGGGACTGTGAATTTAATTTGAATAAAAAAAAAAAAAAGGCTCAAGCCAGGGCTGGAATGATGGCTTGGTGGTTAAAAGCACTGGCTTCTCTTCCAGGAAACCCAAGTTTGGGTCTCAGCACCCACATGGCGGCTCACAACCATCTGTCATTCCAGTTCTTACGGCTCTGATGCTTTCTTCTGACCTCGTCGGACACAGGCCCCATGTATGGTACACAGACATACATGGAGGCAAAACACCATAACACATAAAAAAATAATAAAATAAACTTTTTAAATTCACAAACTTTTTTATATGACTGCTCTATTTGACTCTATCAGCCTTGCCACTTTGCTTCTATGGAAACAAATCCAAAAAGCTAGAGCAGCTTTGAAAGACAGATGCTGACGAATGATATTCTACACTGCCTTCCCAGGTTCCCTTCCCACACATCCTGCAGGCTGTGTGAGTGTGTGCACACACACACACACACACAACACACACACATACACACTCACCTCCTTCCCCTTGGTTGCACCAAGAAAGATCTGGGAAATGAGCAGCTGTGAAATATTTGGTGCTTGAAACTGCGATCACTGACTGTTCAGTTCAGACCCTAGGCAATGTGAAAATATCCACCAACCAGGACCAACTCAAAACAGTTTAACCGGCAAGGCTCCATGTCAAAAGGTAGAGATAAATCATAGCAGGACACCACTTCCTGTAACAATACTGGCCCCACAGTGGGAGGTCTATTGGTCGGAAGCGAGGGCATCAGCATGTCTATGGCAGCTAAAGGTCTGCCCCCTCAGTGGCCTCCTTACCAGCAGCAGAAGTTGAACCGGTGCTGTTCTGTTCTGAAAGCAGGATATGGAAGGCTAAAAGACCATGAAGAGGGAATATGCTGGAAGTACTTCTGTGGGAGCTCTAGAAAATCCTTTTAGAGGAAACAGAACATTTCAGAAATAGCTGGGCCTTCAGCCAAAGCAGATGGCCTAAAATGGGGAATGGGAGAGCGCTGCAAAGAAAATCAAGCTGCTGGCCGGCTGTGGGCACACCATAGGAACACATTAGTTGTTGGGTTGGGTGGGTGTCTCAGTTTCTTATTGCTGTGCTAAAATACCCTGACGGAGTCAACTTCAGGGAGAAAGGATTGATTATGGCGAGTAGTTCAAGGGTACAGTCCTTTCTGGTGAAGAAGTCAAAGTAGCGGGAGCCTTAAGTCACCGCTCATGCCACATCTACCACCATGAAGCAGAGACCAACAGATGCTCGGGTACCTTCTCTGCTCCTGCAGGATCTTAGCCAGGGAATGCTGCCTCAATTAATCGTTCTACCTCCATTAATGCAATCAAGGTAATCTTCTGTAAATGTGTGTAGAGACCCAGGTGATATCTAGATTCTGCCAAGGTGTCAATTACTACTGAACCACCATAGTGGAAGTCCTACAATGCCGACCCGGAATTTAAAAACAAAATAAAACAAACAAGCAAACAAACTGCTCACACGTGTGCTTAAGGCCCCAGCAGTCAGGAAGACATCCAAGTCCCCCCTAGTGCAGTTCTGCTCAAGTAGAGGCTGGCCAGCCACAGGCCAGGCAGGATCCTCAAGGCCCTGGCTGGCAGGAAGGCGGGGAGAAGTAGGCTGATGTTGGAGGACACCTGGGGTCATGGAGAAAGCAGTGAGGAGTAGGCTGTTGGGGAGGTCCCCTTGCCACCCAGGGCCATGGTAATGCCTGGGTTGGGCTGCTGCCAAGGGCCATATGTGGGTCCCTGATCCTATAGCAGCTAGGGTCTGAGTCAGTATCTGTGACTCTTGCTGCAACCAAATGCCATGTGCCCAGGACCTGATCAGTCACCTGGGACTACGTTGTAGACAAAGAGCCTGAGTGACACATACTACTACCACCACCTAGTGCCACGGTGACAGTGACATCCAGGTGAGGGCTGCACCTGGGGGCCATGTCTGGGTTTGTGGCCCTACTGAAGCCAGGGTCTGTGTTGATGTCCAAGGCTCCTATTGCCATTGAGGACCATGATGATTCCACTGGTCTGGGCCACCACCTGGGGCTGTGATGGTGTCCAGGGGCCATACTGCAGTAGGTGTCATACAGATCTGAGTGGCCTGCTGCTCTGCTACCCAATGCTATCATCTGGGCCATAACTAAAACTGAGGGCTATGTCTGGGTCTGTGGTCTTTCCTGCTGGGGTCTGTGCTGAACTCCAAGGTTACATAGAATCCCAGGGTTGGGGCCACAACCTGGTGCCTTGGTGGTGTTCAGCGACCGTGCTACCACCAGAACCATCCTGACCTGAGTGGCCAGTGCTTCTCCCCAGAGCCACGATGTCATCCCTGCCCAAGTTGCTGCCAAGGGCAATGTCTGGGTCCATGGTCCAGCTGTAGCTGTGGTCTGTGCTGATGTCTATGGTTCATGTCCCCTCAGGGGGCCATAAGAGCTTTGTAAAATAAAATCAGATGGCCATGCTGAGCTGGCCCTGCCCTTTGCTGGCCCAGGGAAAGCTCACCTTGCGGCAAATAATCTGTGCCTGACTCTCACGGGAGAGCTGGCCCTTGTGCTCAAGAGAGATGGTTCCATCCCTCATCACAGGTGAGGGTGAGCCAATCCTGAAGGCGTGGGTGTAGAGGAGCTGACATGCTTCCTCACCTGAAGGAGTGGCTCCAGTGGCCCCGAATGACCAACTCAGCTGCCACCCAGGCCCACAGCTGGGCTTGGGTTGGTCCACCCTAACATCTACCCTGTCTAGAACCTGCTGGAGCTGTTGAAGGGACTGATCCTGAGGAATAATACCCACAGGATCTCTGTGACTTGGGGGGACCACAGGATGTCCCAGAGGAGTTCCAGTGAGGATCCAGTGATGACTGTGTACCAGAAACTGGAAACCTTGAACCAGACTTGTCACTCAATGCAATAAACACTTGCCAGTAAAGCTGACTGGACAAAAGAGTATCCTTGTGACACACCAAGGAGCCCAGTGCCACCAGGACTAATGAAGAGGTGTTGGAAAGGCAGGAAAGAAGGAGAAACAAAGAGGAGTTTTTTGTTTGTTTGGTTTGGTTTTGCTGTTGTTCTTGGATTTGTTTTGCATGCTTGCTTTGTTTTGGTTTGAGTTTTCTCTTGTGGGGGGCACTGCAAGGTTTAAGGGGAGGGTATGGGAGGTCCAAGAGGTTAGGAGAATTGCGATGCATGATGTGAAACTCCTAAAGAATCAATAAAGAAATTAAATTAAAAAGAAATACACTCATCTATCTGGGTCTGGGGTTTTGCTTGCTTATGCTTGTAACTTCAGCCCTTGGTAGTAAGAGGGAGAAGAATCAACAGTACAAGGGTGGGATCTACTATAAGGTGAATTCAAAGTCAGCATGAACTATATGAGGCCATGCCTAAACAAAAGAAAGGAAGGAGGGAAGGAAGGGAGGGAAGGAAGAAGAAAGGAAGGAAGGAAGGAGGACTGAAAAGAAGGAAGGAGGAAAAGACGGAGGAAAGAAAAGGAAAGAAGGATGAAGGAAAGAAACAAAAAAAGTAAGAGAAGACAAGAAAAGAAAGTAAAGAAAGAAAGGAGCTGAGAAGATGGCAGTATGTACAAAATGCTTGCAGTACAAGAATGAGGGCCAATATTTAGATTTCCAACAGCCCTGTAAATGTTGTGTGGGCATGAAAGCTCACATTTAATCCAGCTTCAAAAGAAGGGCCAGGGGATACTAGGGCAAGCTCTCTAGCTAAACTAGGCCCATTGTTGAACTCTGGTTTCAAACAAGAACCTGCCTCTGGAAATAAAGTGGAGATAGATTGATATCCACCTATGGACTCCATATGCATGAGCACACAGGGGCATGGACACCTTCACATGTGTATCTGCACACATTCAAACACACACATACACACCACACAGATGTACACACACATAAAAAGAAAGCAAATCTTTTAAAGATGAAGAAAGCAAAGCATGAATGTAGTCTTTTGCCCTTGGTAATTGTGACTGGCACAGTCTACTCTAGAGAAGCTCTATTACTGACTGGTGTGGAAAATGGCCTGTCTTCTAAAACCAGGCCAAAAGCCCTCTACAAACATGCAAGAGATACACACACAAAAAATGAGTGCATCTCACAGGCTGCAGCCTTGTGTGTTGGCCTAGCGATTGGCGAGAGCTAAGCTGATGGTCAGGATCCAGAGTAGCAGCAGCAGCACAAGGGGACTCAGCAGTTGTTGGATAGGCAGAATCTAAAGGCACAAGACCCATCAAAAAAAAAAAAAGAAGAAGAAAGCAAATGAGATGGAACATTAAGATAAACAGAAATGCACATTCTCTCTGATTACAATCAGAGCTGTCTATTTTTAGGGAGTTTCTGATGAGTCGACTTCATTGTGCTTCAGGACAGAATACCATAATGACTGGTATTTTCTCTCCATTGGCCAGTAGTTGAACATATGGATCTCCACAGGCGTGTGTATATGGGTGATGCTGAGACTGATGCATGCATCTTTTCGTGTGTATAAAAGGCAAGCCATCGCCACTAACCATGGAATATGTGTGTGCAACATACCACCCCCCCCCGAATGAGATTCAATAATCAAACTTCTTTCCAAAGAATAAAGTATTCTTGGCCACAAACTATGATTTAGTTGAGATCAAAAGTATTCAGGGTACTATGGCTATAGACTCAACTTTAATTTAGAAAATGTGAGGAACAACTGGGTAGCTGATAGCCTTACACATGAATGAAGATTAATGAGATCTCTGACAGAGTTTTCAGTAGATAGGCTATTTAGCTTGGTTTTAATTGAAGATGGGCTTCGATGAGGGCAGAAAGTATCGTCATAGACACAGTCACAGAAGAAAAAGGAGAATATGTGTTGTGCTTCGGCAAACATGTTCCACAAAAGGTGTTGAGTACTGTGGGCTTTCAACCCCACTCCGGGGTGAAAGCTACAGATACCTCCTCAGGTATAGATTTAGATGTTGCTGTTTCCAGCTGGTGAGATGGCTCACGTCCTGCTGCCAACCCTGCTGATTTTACTTTGATCCCTGGAACTCAGACAGTAGAAGGAGAGACCCTGCTTCTACTAGCTGCCCTCTGACCTGCACTCGCACGCGCACGGTGTCAAGTGTCTGCACATGCACACCCCATAAATGCACAGAGAAAGAAAAGTTTCATTTGCTTCAAAGATGGTTTGCATGTTTATCTTCGATCCTGATATAATTAGATTTTTACTTGTTTTTTTTTTTTAATTATACTTTGAGGAGGTCACCATATTATTAGAGAAAAGGGAAGAAAGTCAAAGAAAAAAATCTTTCATCAACAATCAAACCAATGTTGGCTCTAGGGATCAGATGAGACAGGAATTAGATAGGAGATAGGTTGGGATGGGGTGTTTAGATTGAAGCAGCTCAAAGCCATTTGATCTTGATATTTCCTATAAGCGTAATATTCAGGGGCTCCTTTGTGTCTTTGTGGAGCTGACTTCCAAGACATCACTAATTAGGAATGATACTCATGCATCACCACATTTTAATTGAGCTTTTTCACAGTGGAGACTTTTTTTTTCTTTTGCTTTATCAGCTACAGCAGTAACTGAAGGAAGAAATGAATAAGAGTTTTCCTTCTTCTCCTGACTGGCAAGGTTTAATCTGTCCAATATAATTTTTATCATTTACAGTCAGGCTACTCTTGCCAATCCTTGCTGGAGTCCTTATGGACATGTGAAATCACTATAATCTGTGAAAGGCCCCATGGTTAGGGAAGGACAGTCTCTGACTGCACAGCCCCTTTCTCCATCAGTGTCTCCTAAGAAGCTCTGGGTTTGCCCTCTGTCTGGGCCATGCTGCGGATGATCAAGCTAATCGGTCCCTTTCTGTCAGCTTCTTTGTGGCTTTTTGCCTTCTGCAATTTCATGGCTTTAAGAGGCAAAATTTTGATTGTTGTAAATATATCCTGACAATGGTTCCTTTTTTAAAAAAGGTTTTCATGGCTGTGTTCTTCTTAGTTTTCATAGTTGCTCACTGGTGAGAAAAAAATCTAGCTTTCTTCCCAATTTACCGGATGAAAGGGAACTGGCACAGGTAGTTGAGTGTGTCCAGATAACTAACAGTTCATAGCATTGTAGTGACATCACACCCATCTACCTGACCTCAGACTTGAAGTTTAGTATGTATCCTGTGCAGAATATAGACCTGTCTTTCCTGATGGATACTTCTTACTGCCAGATACAAAATTTGGAAACCATATTACTATAATAAATCAGTTTTGATTTGGCAATAATATAGAAGCCAAATGGAATGTATGTGTGTATGTATATACATACATACACTCATATATATATATATACACACACACACACACATATATATATAATGGTAGGTGGACTTCTATGTCAAACAAGTACAAAACTCAGAGCACACTATAAGAATATTGTTATGACTCAGGTGGTAAAGACATCTGTTCCATGACCTGAGCTTGGTCCACAGAACCCTTATGATTGAAAGAAAGAACAGACACCAATGGTTTGTCTTCTGACCTCCATACACATGCAGTGGCTTGCACACAAACAAAATGAGTCTTGAAAAAAAAAAAAGCAACTTTAAAAGGTTAAAGCCAAAGCTAAGGAAAGGTTGATGAGATGGCGCAAGGATAAGAGTGCCTGCCACAAATCCTGACAACCTGATTTCAATTTCTGGTAGAGAAAACTGATGCCTGCAAGTTGTTCTTTGAGTGCCACATTCTTAATACCTAATATACGTCTACATATGCACACACAGGCGAACACATGTGACTGTGTGTGCATGCAGACACACACACATATGATAAATAAATAAAGGTAAAAAAATAAAACTAAAAATTATGGAAATCATCTAAAATGTGAATAATACTGTGACTATGGGTTAGGAAATTGTTTCTCGAGTATAATACAAGCACACATGTACTTGATAGATGAAAAACTAGATGTAAATCAGGCTTCATCAGTATTAAAGGCTTTTCGGATGAAACGATCTAGAAGAGGAAATAAAACAATAGCCTTTGCTATGAGAAAAAGCATTTGCAAGTGGTGTGTCTGATAATACACTTCTATGAAGAACATATTTTAAAAGTTCTTATAAATTTAATCATGAAAAGACAAAAGCATAAAAAGATTTTTTTGCCCAAAATTAGCCATCAATTCTCCTCCTCTCTGACACTAAGTAGATATCCAACAGTTTAATTAAATTCCATACTGTGGGCTTGGAGTTAGCATCAGATCCATGACTTGAGTTTGTGTTCTAGACGCTTGCCCATTTTGATCTTCAATAACATACTTCTAACCAAATGTCTATATATTTTGTCCCTCTGAAGTCACTCCTAAGAGTCTATAATTTCCTAGAACAGCTCCCACAAATTCAGAAGCTACTTTATGTTTTACTACATAAAGGATACATAAACAGGCAGATGAAGAATTCTTACAGACAGATCTGAGAGGACCCTGAATGCCAGACAACTGTCCATACATGTCCAGGTGCTCCATGTTTCCAAAGCTTTGGTGTATTCAGAACAATTTAAAAACTCCTTGTATAGATTCATCGCTGGGAGTGGGGGTTGTTGCTGTTTGTTTTATAATAGAGGTTTTATTACATCGGTGTGATTGATCAAATCTTTGAGAATGTGATCTGCAAGCAGTCAAACAAAGTCCCTTCCCAGAGGTCTGAAGTGAAGTTGAAGCTCTCATTTTCAAAGTGGGCATCCGTCTCTTTAGTAAGTAAACCTTATCTTAAAGCCTACAGTGATGCAGAGACTCCCTAGACTCTAGTCACCTCATGAGCATGTGAAAGACACTTGAGGCCAGCCTGGGCTGCATGAAAATGGGTCTCAAACAAACAGTGTAAAAGGTGTAAAAGTATCTAATAAACGCCCGAAGACACCTTCCACATTCTTAGTTATCAGAGTCAAATTGAAACCACACGATGCCACTTCTTGCCTGCTAGAATGGTTGTAATTTTCAAAATGGATAACAAGTGTTGGAAATGACGCAGAGGAAGTGAAACTGTCATTCATTGCTGATGAGAGTGTACCACAGACAGTGAACATGGACACTACCTTAACAGTTCCTCAAGTTCCGGAACAGTTAACAGATGAGCCAGCAATTCCCCTGTTTGAGTATGATGTTAGATAAATGAAAACTTATGACCACAGGAAAGGAAGTACACATTTGATTATAAATACATGATTCCTAATATTCAAATGTTATGGAGAACACAAATGCTTATTCATTGATTAATATAAAGGAGATGATAAATATTAATTTTAGCAAATATTGCTAATCAATTAAAAAAAGATTAAGCATCGATTCTGTCTACAAAATGGATGGACGTTTTGAAAATTTCTGCCAAGTGGCAGTCGCTAATCCCCAGAGACTATACAAGGTGCAATTCCAGAAAAAGGACAATTGCAAATGTCTGGAAGTGGCGAACCTAGAGACAGAAATTAGATTAGTAACTTCCTGTGGCTGGGGTAGAGAGGACGTGGGAAGAGATTGCTAATGAGTAAAAGATTGCTGCTTGGAGTCCTGACTGTTCTAAACTTAGATTGTGCTGAGGGTTGCACAAACTCTGAATTCATTGAATTGTACACTTGGAGAGACTTTTGTGGTCTGTGAATTACTTCTCAATGAAAATGATTTAAAAAAAAAATCAACACATGGCCCCACCTAAAGGTGGGCCATCCAGACCATGGCTCCAACTGGACTCTCTTTGGCAGGCTAATGTTGAGCCTGAAGTTGAACCCCTGTGTAAAGAAGCAAGACCCTCCTGGATGAGTTAATGTTGATACATTCTTTTCCCAAAGAACAAACCAGCTTAGGCACCCTGAAATCAACAATGAATTTATTTGAGTAGGTAATCACCCTAACTCCATAAATAATTAATTTCCAGGCAAATGAATGTTTAAGGCACCTAGGATATTCAGTTCCTGTGTAACAGTCCCTCGTTTTTATCTTTCATATAGAATTAAGAAAATAAAATATTCTCTCTGTGTGTTAAGTTTGTTTATTTAATGTTTTTAGAAACATATACAATAAAGCCTATTTACTAAATTTTCTAATTATATTCATTTTCTAAGCTTGTCATAACAAACTGTCATAAGTTATACGTTTGAAAAATGTGATTTAATTCATTGCAGTTCTAGAAGTACTGCACTGGCGGTCAGACCATCAGCAAGGTTGGATCTTTCCCACAAGTTGACAGACTTGGCACCACTCTCTTCTACCTCTGGTAGCCTCCATTGTCCCTCATTGTGTGCTGTGACAGGTAGTCTGTCTCTCTTTCCATGTCTGTCTCTGTGTATTTGTCTTTATGTCCATTTCAAATCTGGGACAAAAGGCTGAGGTGCCTATTTAACATATCAAAGCTGGACCTGGCCTCTAGGTTCTTCCAGCATCCCTCAGTCCCTAGTTGTTACAGGGTATGGCTGGCATACCCCACCATCTACCCTGAACTCTCCAGCCCAGGAACGAGGCTGCCCTTCTCCCAGAGACTCTTCCCTACATGATCCAGACATTTTGGCTACCCACTGCTTTTGGACATTTGGCCTCCTGACTGCTGATTCTCCTCTCTCCCCCCTCTCCCTTCCCCTCTGCCTCTCGTACATGGCCCAGCTTAGTCTGATAATGTTTACTTTGGACTCCCAAATGTGCCTGCCTCTGATTATGCTCTCCTACATATTTATAATACAATTCTCCTCCACTGTACCTAGGAGCAGTCATGTATAACCAGATGTTTCTGTCCTTCCAGCCTGTTCCCAAATAACCATGTGGAGACTTCTTATTAATTATAAAAGCAGGGTCAATAGCTTAGGCTTGCTTCTAACTGGCTCTTATAACATAAACTAACCCATTTTTATTAATTTATGTGCTGTTGCATGGCTCATGGCTTGTTACCTCTCCTTCTACATGCCCTGCTTCCTCTGTATCTCATGGTGTCTCTTCGTGACTCTTCCCTTCTTCCCAGCATCTTCTCTGCCCCAAATATCCTGCCAAGCAATTGACCATTCATCTTGTTAGTAAACCAATCTGAGTGACAAATCTTTACACTGTACAAAAAGATTATTCCTCAACAGTCATGTCCTTTCCTTTTCATTTCTTTTTTTCATTCAATGCCCAAGTTTTTCTTTTTTATGTAAAATAAGCATATTAGAGTAGGCCTCACTACTGACATTATCTTAACTTGATCACCTATGAAGACCAGATTTCCAAGTAATGTCATGTTCACAGATACAAGAAGTCAGGAACCCAACATCATTTGGGAGGACACAGTTTGAACCCTAACAGTATTATCTGTGCTGGGATGTATAATGTTGTGGTTATTCTTCTGACCTGGCTAAATTTAAAATTTTCATTAAAGGTGTCCCTTAGTGTGCTAGGGATATAGCTCAGATGGTAGAATGCTTGATTACCATGCACAAAGTCCTGGGTTTTCAAAATTTGGCATGGTGGTGCATCCTGTAATTGCAGCACACGAGAGGTAGAGGTGGGAGGATTATAAATTCAGAGTCATCTCTGACCATATAGAGAATTTGAGGCCAGCTTTAACTACATGACCCTCTGGCAGGAAGGGGGAAAAAGGAAGAGGACAAGAAAGAGGAAGAACAGAGAGAGGGACAGAGGGCAGGTTTCAGTCTTCTAGGATGTAGCAAATAAAATAAGAATGATTTTTTTTAACTTGGGCATATTACCAGCCCCTAGTTTTGTGTTGCCTGCTTGCAGAATGTTCTTTGTAAGGATTGTCACCATTATGTGTATCACCAAATCTTACATAATGTTGTTTTTCAGAGAGAGCTGAAAGAACACACAATCAAACAAATTTCCTGTAATCACAAAATTATATATATATATATAATTTATATTATATACACACTAAATTACATATACTAAAATTCAATGCCGATCATGATCTTGCAGAATCAGTGACAGGAGATCCAGCTGTCCATTTGTGTTAGAGGGAACTTGAGTGCAGAATATTAGAAAGTGTTCGTTCAAAATGGCATTCTATCTTCGTGTAGTCTCTAAACAGTGACTGAGTGATTTAAGTCATCTTACAAACACTGGTAAGACCTACTACAGTGTCTTAGCTAGGTGCAATCTGTATTTAGGGAGTGATGACTTCTGTAAAGCACATTACACACAGCCATAGCACACAGGTGGAGGTCAGAGAAGAGCTTGCCGAAGTCAGTTCTCTCCTTCTATCGTGTACATCCCAGAGAATGAATCCAGGTCATCAAGTTTACC
This sequence comes from Ondatra zibethicus, assembly GCA_004026605.1. NCBI lineage: Eukaryota > Metazoa > Chordata > Mammalia > Rodentia > Cricetidae > Ondatra > Ondatra zibethicus. The sequence continues at coordinate 19,658 of PVIU01005823.1, forward strand.
GGTGGTGGCTTTTCCCACTGAATCATCTCACCACCCCAGTATAGATTCTGCTCAGCCCCCTGCTCTGAGATTGGTTCAGGCACAGATGTCGAACCCATGGATAAGGAGGTCACTTGTACTAAGAATGAAAAGTGTGATTTTGTTCTTTATCAGCTGTTAATTTGGCACATCCACAAAAATGAACACATCATTAAAAATCAGAAATTAAAGAAAATAGGTTAGGCCTGTTAAGAAATTTAAACAATATTCTGCTCGGTTAGTCATAGCAGAAAGCATATTCTAATTCATATATACATATTTATGTACAGGTGTGTCTATAAAACTTGACTAGTCTCCCTTTGGCTGTTTTCCCATTACTCCATCTATTCCACAGTAGAAGTTTTTAAAACAGGAATATTTTCAGCTTTGCATGACTTCCTCCTCCATTGCCTCTCTAACCCTATTGCATCAGGCCTCTGGCTTCTGCTCTTTGCAGCCCTCTCTGGCCTTCCTGCATTCCATGGGTGACTCTAAATTCATCTGATTCCTGTGCATAACTGCTGCCCTGAAAAATTTTTTACCAGAGCTTTCTTCCTTTGTCAACCAAATCATCTTGCTTGGGTTCTACTAGTCTTACTGTTTTCCTTCTTACCCCAGTCTTAGGACCTTGTCATACACCCATCCCCACTCCCTTAGTGTTCCTACTTAGTACTTATTAAATAGCATCTTCCCATTGTTCACTACCAAATTCCAACCTCTAATTCAGACTTCTCTGCTCTTATACCTTACTATGCCCAAAATTTCAACATCTGGAATGTTCTATTGGTATCTCAAAGCTAAGAGTCCCAACACTGAAATATATTTGTTCTGTTTTTTGAGACAGGGTTTCTCTGTGTAGTCCTGTCTGTCCTGGAATGCACTCGGCAAAGCAGGCTGGCTTGGAACTCACAGACTCACAGAGATCTACCTGCCTCTGCTTCCCGAGTGCTGGGATTAAAGGTGTGCACAGCCACCACCTGGCTGGTGACACTGAAATCTCGAACAGCTATCTCATTCTCCCCCTTTGCCTATCAGGCTTTCAAAACAATGGTTTTGAGAGAAGAGGAATTTCCACAGGAATCTCATTCAGGAAGAAGGGGAAAGTGGCCATAGCCAGAGGAGGACCTTGCCTTGCAGGAAGAGATTTCACAAGTTCAGACCACTTTGTAGAGGGCCTGGAGCTGAGACAATGATGGGCAGGACCACCCCCTTGGCAAGGATTGCTTGCTTATGGTGACCTCTTTGCCCTCTATTTAAACCAAATTTCAGGTCATAATCCCCCAGTGAAGCTTGACAGTTCTGGTAAACAGTGGGGAAGGGCTTCCAACCTCTCTCTGTGGGCTGTGTCTTTCACATGGTAATCCCACAGTGCTGTCTCCAGGCCCTACTTCTCTGTTACACCCACTCAGACCCTAACCTTTTTAAAAAGGCTGTCTTCTACAGCCCCCTTTCATGTAGTCTATGCTCAGTGGCCCTTTCCCAGGGACGCTCTGCTTTGGGCCAGTTCTCCACATTCAGAAAACTCTTGGCTGGTATATGCCTGTGTCATGTTTTCCTTACCTCTGCATCTTTGTCAAATGGCATCTGTGCATCTACCCTGCAAGGCCTTTGCTTTCCATGCGTAAATAATGAAGTGTTTCTCCTAATCTCTAACTTTCGCTTTTCTTGGCTGCTTTATTTTTCTGTGTCTCTCATCCCCACCCAGCATGCAAACTATTGTATTTTCTTATATGGCGGGTTTTCACCTCTCGGAGATAGGGATATGTAACAGTTTTCTTCATTGCTCTATTCCCAGTGACTGCCATTTACTGGGATCTAATTTTTTGCATAGATAAAGTCTTGAGTGACTGAATAAATTCTGTACCTTCTCTGATTTATGGAAAGATCTATGAAGTATTTCAAAATTTTATGGAAGCTATGGGAAATTTCTTCATGGGGGAACGCTATAATGCTATGCATATTTTATACTTGTCCAGAAGCTTCTAGGTCCGGTGCTGTAAGACTTTCTTCCCCAAGTCAAACAGTGGTCATCTTTAGATCATCATCATCCACCAACATGGGGCCTGTGAACTGAAGACATTGCCGAAAACAGGATGTGGGTGCGAATGATCATTGGTTCCTCACCTGATTTCGTGGGCCCCTCCTTCCTGCCATTTGTATGCAGTTTTGTCCTAACTCAGGCAGCCTCCAGCAACTATGGGAAGTGCTAGGGTGCTTGTGCTGGGAAGACTAAGGGCAGGGTGCTGGGTTATGTAGCTATGGGGAAACTGTCATTCAGATTGGTTGAAGACTCTCCAGTGCAGCTGTTTTGGGGTGTCCCTCACGCTCTAGATACCTTGGTTTGTTATTGGAACTTTAGGAGAAAGGGCAGATGGAGTTTCCATTTTCCCCTGGGAGACATTTTAACAACTGGCAGAAAGAAAACTGTGCCTTTTTTTGTCTACACCTTACCAAGGGAGTTAAAATCTGTTTATTCCTTTTGCTTTGGGAACATTCATTTTGCCAGTATAGTTTTAGAAGGGTGAACATTATTTTTTGACAACCCTTTATCTCTTTCTATCCATAGCCCTCAAATTCGATCATTTTCCTTATCTCTTTCCTCTCCCCAAGGTGGCTCTAGTCATTTCACAAAGCTTGAAGAGGGAATAACTTCAAAATCCTTCTTGGCAGAAAGTGTACGAAAAGAGCCAAGAGGGAGACCATTTGGATTCTTGCCTTTCCCTTTCGGAGTTCTGTATTAGGCCCTTAAGGAGGCGTCTTGGGGAGTCCAACGGAGACATGCATGTGTTTCTCGGTAGTTCTGAGATAGCAGAATTTCTGCCCTCAGCACTTCCTGAGGAAAATGGGCTATGTGAATTAAGGATTTATAGGTGACTGTTTCCACTAGCCAAAGTTTAAAGATCTGAACTTCCATGCTGGGATCCTGGCTTGATTAAAGGCTACAGAGATGCTGATAGAGTAAACAGTCTTTGCTATCAGTAGACTCATATTTCCTGGGAGAAATAAACCAAGTTTTGTGTTAGGAAGGGGCAGTCGGCACCCGCACTGGCTGATTCAGCATTCATCCGTCTCTTGTGCTGGCAACTTCTATTTGAAATGGTATCTAACCGGCAAAGCCCATTTGGAGGGACAGAGTGTGGGAGGACTTGAAGCTAAGTAGAATTTAATTTCTCCGTGGAAACCCTTGATAACTTACCTCACACAACTTTATAAAACAAGTTTCCTATACCTCTACTCTCTGAGTGCTCATTGGTGCCATTGACCTGGAAAGCCAGTAATACCCGAAGAGAACCATGCATGGTTTTCAGAGTTTTTTTTTTTTTTTTTTTTTTTTTTTTTGGTGTGTGTGTGTGGCTCTAGTAGAAGGAATTTTCAGTTCCATGTATGTTCTCAAAATTGTCAGCACCAAACTCAGTCTATCAATATCTGGCCATGTACAATGTTCTATTTTTTTTCCCACGGTAGGACTGATAGTATTAATTAACACAATAATTGTGTGTCTGTATGTTTTGTTTGTATGTTAGTTAGTTAGTTTGTTTGTTTGGGGCAGGGTCTCCTACTGGAACTCAGTATGTAGCCAAGTGTGACCCTGAACTTCTTTCTTCAGCCTCTACCACCCTAGTGTTAGGATTATAAGCATGCACCACTGGGCAAGTTTTATATCATGCTAGGGGTTGAACCCAGGGCATTGTGCATGTTAGACAAGCATCCTAGCAACTAAGCTGGAGAGCCAGCCCATGGAGACATATTCTTTGTGCTTATCATGAATACTGAAAATAAACTTCAGTCTTTGTCTGACAATCCAGATGGACATTGAACTGCCATGCTCAACTCAGAGCTTCTTCTGCAAGTGTTGTCGAAGTTCCTTTTGGAAGGTAGATTGGAGTTCTGCTGCACACACCTATTGACTCACCATCTACATTCACATAGGATTCATTGCTCTTCACATTAGTGTCCCTTTCAGAGGAGGTGGCTGGAAGGCCTGGACCTCAAAGAGGTGTGGGTTTTGGAGTCATAGGGGTACTCTGGAATAATAGTGGCACCTGGGTCTGTATTTCCTGCTGTGTGGTTCTATGTGGATGCAGTGTGTTCTCAGGGGGGCTGCAGCTGCCAGTCAGATCAGGCCCAGAACGCATCTCATGCACACGGTGGATAATTCATGGGTGATTGTTTTTTAAAACAGATTTTCAGTTAGTTACCTGGCTTTCTGCCTGCCACAGATTTGCGTTTGTGGTTTATCTATTTTTACATTAGCTGTCTTCTGAATCCCTAAAGGTATGTAAGTTATGATCTATTTAGTTTATTGCTTTTTTAAAAATCTTATTTGTTTATTTCAAAATTGATAGGTTAGCTTGGCTTTATATGGTTGTTTTAGAGGAGCCAAAAGATTTGCAAAATGAATCTCATTTTCTCATAAACTTTGAGTATGTACATGCACAAACCTGTGTGTGTATAAAGGCCACATGTCACCCTCACTTGGTGTTTCATTGTGTTTTGTTTGTTTTGTGTTGTATTTTGAGATGAGGGCTCTCATTGACCTGGAACTTGAAGATGTGCTAGGCTGCCTAGCCAAGGAGCCCTTCTCTGCTTTTTTGGTCCTGTGGTCACTAGATGACAAGCTCCTAAGCACCCCACCTGAATCTGGCTTTAAAAAAAAGGGTTCTCGGAGAAAACATGCTTAAAAGCCAGTCACTCACTGAGCCATCTCTCTACTCCCTCTACTATGGGCTAGAGCCAAAGATGTGGACTAAGGACAGTCATATAAGGCTGCTATCTCACTTTATGGATGCTGTTACTATGTCTACCAGAAGCAAAAGCTGATGTTTCAAGGGTTGGCCACTGGAAAGGCCATAGTTTAACTTTGTGGCTTGAATGACCCTTATCTGATTCTTCAAACCTGTTTTACAGTAGAAAACTGCAGCGTGTCATTAACAACAATTTAAGCAATTAGAAGCTAGATGTAGTGGCACATGTCCTTAAATCCAGCACTCAGGAGGCAGAGCTAAGTGATCTCTGTAAGTTTTAGGCCAGTCTCATCTACACAGCAAGTTCCAGGATAACCAGAACAATCTAGTTAGTCCCTGTCTCAAAAAAATAAAAGCCCAGCAATTGGGAGGCAGACCCAGGTGGGTCTCTAAATTTGAGTCCAGCCTGATTGACATAGAGAGAAAGTTCCAGGATAGCTAGGGCTACACAGAGAAACCCTGTCTTGAAAAGACAACATAAAACAATCAATAAAATCAGCAATTATTAATTATGACATTTTGCCTTGTACACTGGACACTGAGAGATAATGCAGCTTTTCCAACTTCCACGAAAGTCACTCTTGTAACTTTCACTGAGTAAAGACAGCATGATGCCCTGATTCTGGTTTAAAACAGTGACAAGCAAACAAAGAAGTCAGAGGGATGGACAAACTTTGAGATATTTGTGAGGTGTCTTGAGTAGAGTCTTTTAGATTTGCAAGAGGCTGGTAATTTGTGAAGAGCTGCTGCCCAGATCAGATGAAGGCAAGGAAGAGGAAAAAGAGGAGATCAGAAGGAGAAAAGGAGAAGAGCCTGTGTTAGAAATACTCGAAGGTTCTTTCAGACTTCACTCAGTCACAGATGGTATCATGTACGGGACAAATGGATTGCCTTACTGGGATATTCAGTGTCCACTCCATAGTCAAACAAAGATAGTACTTAAACCAATTGGTAAACAGAAACTTTGTAAATTCTGGTGGGCAGAATATGCCATCTGTGGTTCATGCCTGCTTTCTCTGCCTAATAAAGACTTGGATTGCTCTGTTTTGTTTTTGTTTTCAAAATAATAGTCTTTTATCTGGTTGTTTTCTCATGTTGTTGAATTCTTATTCTTGAAATTAGATTTGTGTGTATCTGAGAGAGACATTGTCTTGAAACCTCTTTTTTTTTTTTATCTTGCTGGTTTCTTAAATTGCCACAGCCTATGATATCACTGAGATAGCAAAGGCAGCTATGTTTGGTTGTATGTTGCTGACCTTGGACATCTTCAGGCATCTTGTAGAAGCCTATGCTTTATACTGAAAGCCAAAGAAGGGAAAACAGGACATTTAGTAGATGGGTCCTTGCCCATGCTTTAGTGACCATTTTTTCTCTTCACGATTACCATGGTTACCAACAAATGTATAGCAGCAGAGATCTTCCCACTTCCCAGATCCTTCTCCTTCCAAGGCTCTTCCTTAATGTCTCTGGCTTCCATTGCCTCCTACTTGGGTTTGAATAGTCTGTTCTAGACACTGTCACCTGTTCCCAGACTTGTCTTGAACTCATTATGTAGTCAGGATGACTTTTGAAGTTATGATCCTCCTTATTCTACCTCACAAGTGAAGGGAATTATAGTCAAGAACCATCATGCCCAGTTTATGTGGTGCTAGGGAGCAAAACCTAGTGTGCCAGGCTAGCACTGTGCCAGCTAGCTACACCCCAAACACCAGCCCCATTGGACTTGAATTCCTTGGTCCTGCTCTCTCCTTCTTCTATTTTTCCATTTAAAATTCTCATCCATTTCCATTAATCCATTTTACTTAAGAAGTTTTCTTTTGATTATATTCATTGAGGATTATGATGACTAGTTCAGATGATAATTTAGATTTATTTTTATGTTTTCACAGCCTATACTTTTGAAAGATATTTCTAAAATGCTTAACAACAACACAACAATGAATTCTAGGATATTTAAAGTACAAAAGAATATGAATGATCTTTAATTCTATATAAGCATTATTCAGCTATAAATATCATAGCCAAGTAAGAGGGTGTGTTCATAGTGGCAATGTTCAGGGAGTGGGGGCTATGCTTTGGCATTTTCAATATGAGAGATTACTTGGATTTTTGCAGAAATTCTGAAATTCTGGGTCCTTCCCACTAAATACCAGTATTGCCAACTGAGTCATTGGCAACCAAGGGCAGATACATAAATTTTCAAATGAAGTGCTAAGGCTTATTATGCTGTATATAATGAAATTTTTATAATGAAATTCTAAAACTGAGATGGTTTCTAAAAAAGGATACCATCATTTAGGCAGTTGTTTCTTTTTAATTCACTTGGGTTTCTTATGGTTATAACAAAGTAGTTATGGAGATAAACATGTTGGTGTTGCAGACTAAGTGCCAGGTAGTTGCAACAAGAATTGGCACATGAAACTGGATGTAGTAGCACAGTCTTTAATCCTAACAACCAGGAGGCAGAGGCAGTTGGATCTTTCTGAGTGTGAGGTCATCCTGGTTGACATCCCAAGTCATCCAAGGCTATAATATGGCACTGTATCAAAAGGAAGGAGGGAAGGAAACATTGACACATATTGGGGTGCCAATGTATTATGGTAGACTACATGTGCAAGGTCCTAGGTTCAGTCCCGAGGACCATCAGAAAATTAGTAAATAACAATCAAAAACTGAAACCAACTCCAGGTGACACAAAAAGGCTAGAGAAATGGCTCATCAATTAAGAGCATCTACTCTCCCAAGGGTACTGGAGTTCAAACTCCAGCATCCATACCTGTCCCTCTATATCAAAGGGATCTGATGCCCTCTTCTGGTCTCCATGGACATCTGCATACACACACACACACACACACACGCACACACGCACACACGCACACACGCATACACATACATACAAGCTGGGCGGTGGCAGTACACACCTTTAATCCCAGCACTTGGGAGGCAGAGGCAGGGGGATCTCTGTGAGTTTGAGGCCAGCCTGGTCTACAAGAGCTAGTTCCAGGACAGGCTCCAAAGTTACAGAGAAACCCTGTCTCAAAAAAACAAAATAAAACAAAACAAAAAAATACATACACATGCACATATACACAAGAAACATACACATAAATAACACTTAAGTATCATTTAAAATTCGGCATGTGAAATATTCTCATTTGGTTTGAAAGGATAGAAAAATGATTATATTTCTCTATTGAATCCCTCAAGTAAGACTAAAAATCATTTAAATCTTTTTCTAGTGTGGAGGCCCGAAAATGTGAGCTTATTTCCATGTTGACCAAAGGTCAGAGAGTTGGAACTCACCTCTAGTTCCTTCAAGGTTATTGTGCTTTTACCTCAAACAAAGATCCCACCCACATTTAGGTCAGAGAACTCTGATCCTCAAGGATATTGTCAACAGGTGTGGCTAACAGCCAGCCCTTGTATTCCAGGAATAGAGAAGTAAATGTGTTTCTGCCTCAAACAAAAGTCCAAGAATCCAACTAAGGCTTCAGTTTCCTTATGGAAATAACTTCGGATTTCACCAATGGAGTGGTTTGCCTACAAAATGTTTTGATCTAAGGTGTGAGCATGACTTGTTTTGTTCTAGCAACAGAATGTTTAACTATGGATGAATGTATCCCAGGACCATCAACTGGTGTGTTCCTTTCATTGTATCATGTTAATGCAGTTTTTGCCTTACACCTACCTTTTGTGGTCGGGGTATTTTAAGCAATTGGAAATTGAACGCGGACAAATTTCAGTACTCACTGGAACTCCCTACCATTACTATCTTATATGTTTCTCTGTTTTATTGTTTTCATTGGCATCTTCATATTCTTTACTAATATTTTCTAAATCCCCATGCTTCTACCCTGGCAAGAGGTATTTTTGTCGAGGCTGGTCCCTGACATTCTACAATAAGATCCTAGTGGAAATTCTGTCAGGTAAATTGTGAAAGTGTTGCAGGGCTAATTTGAACACTTGCCTTCATGGCTAAAGGATAACTATTCTGGGTCCAGCAGTCACAGTTCAGTGACAGTATTCATGAGTCCAGGATTTTAAGTTTTCTGATAGAGTTCACATTGGCCCCAAGTGTAATAAAGATCCTTCAGGTGTAAGTATGTGACACTTTGTATTTCAAAGCAAGAAATATAAGTTAGTAAGTCACCTATGGCAAACTTAGCAAAAAACAAAAACAAAATAAAAAATAACCAAAAACTCTAATAAGGCAAAATGATGAGTAAGAAGACTCATTTGAAGTAAGGAGGTGACTTGTATCATTTATTTGTTTGTTTGTTTTTGTGATCCACTCCAGTAGTTATTTATATACATTTGTTGAGAATGTAGTAAAATCGTAAAAGGCATTGATACATTTTTGACACATGGTACTTATGTTATCATTTATAAACATATGGTGTTGGGGGGACTGGTCCCACAAGGGGCAGTGGTCTCATGAGGCTCAGCAGTGGGTCACCCAAGGCCTCTGAGGATCCTCTTGGTGGGTGGGAGACCACAGTGAGTGAGAAGCAGACAGATACATCATGAAGAGAGAGTGTTTCAGTATAGAGTTTATCTAGTGGGTTATGGAGAGGGAAGGGAAGGGAATATATATTGTATAAACAGCAACATATTTATGTTAGAATGACTGTGACAGATGTTTTTGCACAATGAAAAGTATTTTTAAGACTATGAAAAGCAGTGTGAGAGAGAAATTTGATGACTTGTATTTGTCCTCACACCTTTATAACTTTCAGGCACACACCTTCATAACTTGCATATGTATATCTTAAAGCACCCTTTATCTAGAACATGTTAAGAAGTTATGCTGAAATTTGTTTGGTGAGTTTGTCCTTTTAAACTGATAAAGCCTCTCAGCTATCAAACTGCATCAGGGATATTTGAGAAGGATAAAATTTTACTTGAGTTATTGATTTAAAAAGGCAGAGAACTTACTCAGGGTCCTCCATGGTCATTGAGGGTCATATTTGCCTTTTGTTGTTAGAAGCGGGTCCTGCCAGGGTCCAGAAGATCCTGTGTGTTAGAAGGAAGACAAGCCTACCTTGACCTGAGCAGCTAGGCTTTCAATTCAAGTGATTTTATCCACTGCCTGGAGATCTTCAGTTTACATGAAAGGCAATTTTGCTCAGTGGTTAGCACTTTCAGTTGATGAAGCAAGTTGTGGAAGGACATTGCTTTGTGCCCACCTGTCTTCTGTCTTCTTTTGAGGAAATAGAGTGCTGCTGCTAGGAGCCAACCTGTCTCTCTGTTACTAAAAGTCTTTTAATAAGTAAATATTGAAATGCCATATTCCCCAGATTTCTGAGCAGTTGATGACTATTTATTGGGTATAGATAAGTTATAACTACAGCACAGTATCTGCCTGGAGAGCTGGGTCCAAATTTGACTGTAGTGGCTCTCAACTTAACAGGTAAGATTATATTTATGAAAGACAAAGAAGAAAAAACTGTTTGCAATAGAAGTTTAATGGCAGAACAATAGTGGAGAACAGCTCAACAAACCCTACAGCAGAGTTGACTACATATACAGCATTTCCATAAGAGACTCAAAAGCACATACCAATCCTAAACATGAAACCCAGTGCTCTCCCAGGCTGGAATGAGATACAAATGAACAGACAATTATAACATTTAACATTAAATATATGTACATTCACATCCAGTTGAACCAAGTTTTATACACATACACACACAGAGTTAAAGCTAACTTATATTTATACATAGTTAACTCAAGTCACATGTATCCACATACACACACACACACATGCACAGTAAATGGATGTTGGGCAGAGTGGGTGCTTTTAGTGGACCCTACCAAAAGCATGCCACTGCACAAAACACACATGTAACAGAGTCAGTATGAGAAATTTAGAGAAAAAAACCATAATTAAACTGTGAGACTAGACAAGGAATACTTCAGTAAAGATGGCAGAACTTGGTCACTTGACCTGTCCTTAGTCAAGATGGTGGTGTGATCATCTGACCTGTCCTTAGTCAAAATGGTGGGGAGGTCACCTGCCCTTGTAACATGATGGGCCTGCTTGTTGGGGTTTCTGTCCTGCCCAGTTTCCACAGCCGGCAAGTCTCAAAGAAAATCACACAGAGGTCTCCAGAAGATTATAAACTGATTGGTCCATTAGCTCAGGCTAAGTATTATTTCTTAAAAGTTATATTAACCCATTATTCTTATCTATGTTAGCCACATGGCTCAGTACCTTTTTCAGTGGGGAAGGTCACATCCTGCTTCTTCGGTGGTCTGGACAGGAGTCCTGAGAGAGCTTCCTGCTTCCCAGAATTCTCCTATTCTCCTTGCTCCGCCTCTACTTCCTGTCTGGTTGTCCCACCTATACATCCTGGCTAATGGCCAATCAGTGTTTATTTAAATCATGATTGACAGTATACAGACAATTCTCCTGCACCATGCCCTTTGTCAAAATGGCGGCAGTCATGTGTTGTATGGAGAAATCATGTTCTTTGAGCTGCAGTAGGAATTTTAAACAGATATCAATAACAAGAGAGACATAGAGGCCATGTAGAACATACATTTAAAACAGAATTACATCCCTGTGGCCACACCATTCACACATGAAGTAAAAGGGGGAATTACTCAGCACTGTGAGCCACCATGTCTCCGAGCTGCAGCACCACCAGACGAGGTGGGGAGCAAGGACTGGAACTGGAAACAGCTGTCTCACAGATCCGACTAATCTTGCCAGTTTCTGTGGGACCAACAGTAGTGGTGGCAGGGATAGAATAGAAGGAATAGAGGTGAGAGAAGGAATACAAGCTAGAAAAATAACATTTAGAGGCGGGTGGGGATGGGGGTGCCCAGTGAAAGGAAAACCAGATAAGCATGAGATGCTGGCAGGACACAAGCAGTCCTGTTTGCTGGTAGAAATTAGAAAGCTCCCACTTTAGGTCGTTATTTAAGGGGTACATAGGTTACTTGTTAGTGCAAAGGTGGGTAAGGTTAAAAATGTGAGAAAGGTGAAAACCCAAAGGCAACTAAGCAGGGTGTCTCTGGAATAGTGCACAGGTTGAAGAACCATCCCAAATGGCCTGAAAGGATAAAAACTCTGAACAGCAGCAATAGGACCACTTCTGAGTGGTCTGAACAGTGGCGGCACCAAATCTCAGTTTTTAGTAGTGGGGATCAGCCAGAGATGAATGTGAGTGAAAGTGGACTTGGAGAAGGGAACCTTACAATTGTAGTGATGGAGCAGGCACAGGATGTTGGAAACTGGTCCAAGTCCAGGGTCCCAATGTGTCGGTGTCCTCAGCAGGCCCACTCGTGGGTGGGAGGGAATGTGGAGAGAGCCTGGCCGAGTCATGTACCAATGTTACCATTTATAAACACATGGTGGTGGGGAACTGGTCCCATGAGGGGCAGTGTTCCCATGAGGGCCAACAGGGTGTGACCCGAGGCCTTGGTGGGTCCCCTTGGAGGGTGGAAGACTGTGGTGGGTGAGAAACAGACAAATATATCATATCCAGAGAGAGTTTAGGTATAGAGTTTATTTAGTAAGTTATGGAGAGGGAGGGAAAGGGGAGAAGCAGGAGAAAGGGAGAAAGGGGGAGAGAAGGGAGAGACACAGAAGTTGCTTCTCCAGAAAAAGGGCAGAGAGAAAGAAAGAGAGAGGGGGGAGGGTCCACTTGTCTCAGTTTGTTTCTTAAAGGGACAGGGTACCCAGGAGACAGACCAGGCCAGCAGATTATAACAATTTAGGTTAAAAACAAAACATATCTCTGTTCAGCATGGGCCTCCTTAGTGCACCTATTTCTTTCCCATAGAGGTAACATTGTTCACTTGATCCAGAAAGCATTAGTTGCCAGGGCAAGCAGTTCATGAGAGGCCAGTTTATTAACCCATGCTGTGTTTAGACTAAAACCCCTCACGTCTATGAGATGAGTCAACGAGATGAGTCAACCTACATCTTTGCAGTGGCCACATTCTTGAGAAAATAACTTGTCAGAAGAAATGATTAAACAGGAATAGGTTTGACTTCAATGCTGCCCGGCTGGTGAATTATATTTTTAGAACAATCAGTTTAAATCCTACAGATTGAAATTGTGCTGCTCGCTAACTGCCTAGGCGATTTGGCATGAAATCTAATTTGCTTTAACATGCATGGAGGTTAAGCAGAAGGGTGTTCCTTCCTGTTTGAGAGTTGCCATGTGGCCTAGAAAAGCAAAACTAAAGTCCTACCTTTTCCTACCTTTCAAAACAGGTGTGCTGCTCTGGCCCAAATGCAGTCCTCTAATCTACCTGGCTGGGCTCATTTGTTCTTTTCTCTGATTCTTTCTCCACTTAGATGAGCACTTAGCATGAATTGGGCACTTTCTTAATTGATGGCTTAATTACACTGTGAAGAGTTGGCTTCACAGTTTAATGATTGAGAAAAATTGACATTTCCTGACTTTTACTGCATTTGTGGGGATACCTGTGAGTTTCTGGAGGCTTCCCAGGTTTTCTGTCCTAGGATGAGTTGGATAAAGACCGGTGGATATTAATAGCAAGCAAAACATTTGTAAGAGGGCAGAAGTGAATTAAGGAAAGAGTAGCTTGAACAGCCCCTCTGTAAACAGTTACAGCTTCCTGAGTCATGTTACATGACATAGACTTTCTCCTGCATGCTCTGTTTTGTATAGCTACATATAACTTCGTGTGTCACATGTTTCATTAGCATCTTCAACCTCCACCCAGTCTGTGCATATTAGTATTAAAATTAACCACAGGTTATCTTCAAACAGTCTGTAGTACCTTTGCATCAGGAATTTCCTTGGCCCTGGAAGGTAGGAGGGCCAAGTGTGTAGACCCCTGCTCAGTGTAGCCTGGTCCTTTCATATGCTAATTTTCATCATTTGCACAAGACTGACCCTAGACTCAGTCTCTTCCCCATTCTCCTGCCTTCCAGGGACAGGGGTTGGGGGGTGGGCAATGTCTGCTATCTGTTTATTTTTATTCTTTCATCTTTGTCTTCATAGACAAAAATAGTGAGCCACATTGAATGTGTGCATTTGCCAAAGAAAGTTTTGGAAGTGAAGGTTCCTAATGTGTTTCCATTTGTCTGATATAAGTTAACTGAAAAAGAGCACATTGACCATCATAGAAATTGATGCCAAGAAGGGCAGTGGTGGTGAATGCCTGTAATCCCAACACTTGGGAGGCAGAGGTAGATGGATCTCTGAGTTTGAGGTCAGCCTGATCTACACGACAGCCAAAGCTGTTACACAGATAAACTCTGTCTCCACCCTCCCATAAAAAAGAGGAAAGAAAGAAAAAGGATGCTAATAATAATCAGACACTAATAGTATGTTACTCCTGGTGAACCAATGCTTTGAACCTACTGAAAGAGCTGAGGTCTTTGTTACATTTTCTATGCCGAAAGCTGGTAAAATGTAACGAATGTTAAAAAATCATCAGTCATATCTTGATCAGTGGTTAAGAATGTTTCCTGATCTTCCAGAGGAGACAAGTTCCATTCTCAGCATCCTTATCAGGTGACTTACAACCATCTTGCAGAGGATCTGATTTAGTTCCCATTACCCATGTCTGGTTTCTACTACCCACACGGGACAGCTCACAACCTCCTGTAGGTCCAGTTCCAGGGGATCCAACACCTGTGGGCACCTGCACTCATGTGGCATCTATTCACACAACACATATACATATACCTATAAATTAAAAGACATTGGTCAGAGGTCTATGTCATGGGATTCATGGCCCAGCTGATTTTCCACTCTCCAGGATTCATATCTAAAAGTGAACTGGAATGCTGAGTAAATAGCCCCTCGTCCAATCCAAGGGTGATGTTTGGTAGTTCCTGTGCACTGTGCACTGGAATTGTTTTTAAGGCTACTCCTAGTCACTGGAGTCTTCCACATACTCTTTTTTATTTTACTTATTTATCCTCCAAGAACTGAAATGAAATAGCTGCTTAGTCCTCAAAAGATTCCTTCTTACTTTTTCATTCTGCCTGCACAATGGATCCTGGTAGGATTGAGGATTTTACTATTATGGGACTATGCCATTTGTTTCTTGCTTTTTTTTTAAACAAAAATAGTTTTAATTTCATATTTTAGAATTTTATGTGTGCATGTGTGCATGCTTTTGCACAGGCTGTGATGCACATGTAGGAGATGCAGGAGTCAGAGGCTAATTTCTGGGGCTGGCTCTTTCCATTCTCTGCCTGGGTCATTGAGATTGAACTCGGATCATCAGACTTGGGAACCAGTGCCTTTACTCAAGGGGCCATTCACCCTTGGCCTCACAACTATGCTACTTATTGAGGTAATAGTCAATAATTACTGTAATAGACTTCAGGAGAGTTCTGTGCTTCATCTAAGAATTGTTTATTTACTAGCAAACAAATTTATCTGTAAGGGAAGCTACTGCAAGGAATATCAAGCAATAAGGAGCATTTAACTTCTTCCTTACTGTGTTGGTTCCCTCTTTTCAATTTCCCACACAGATATGTATCAGATTTAGAGGTGACGTTTTCTTTTTTTGAAACTGTGTCTCAATGTGCAGCCCTGGCTGACCTTAAACTCATAGAGATATGAAGACGAAAATGGCCTTAAACTCATAGATTTGCCTGCTTCTTCTACCACCAGAATCTATCCTTACTTCCTTTCTCCCTTCCTCTCTCCCTCCCTTTAATTTTTGTTTGAGTTTAGCATACAAAGGAATGCATTTAATTGTGTTAGCTTTGTACATATGTTTTGTTATACTTGAGTCTCATCATGTCCTTTCCCCATTGCCTTCCCTTCTGTCCATTTCCCTTTCTAGCTGATTCCCTTTCTTGTCCCCAACTGTTTCCTTACTGTATATATTCCCTTAACCTTCCTATTTCCCACCTTCCTTAAGATTTTTCCCTACCTTAACCATATTCTTTCTAGTCTTTTGTACAACCATATATAAAAAACAAGCACATATAATTTATGTATAGGTACATTTAAACTCACACATGTACATATGTTTAGATATACATACATGAAAATATATATTTATATCATATACACATTAAGTTTAGGTTCTGTATATGAGAGAAAAACTGCAATCTTTGTTTTTCTGAATCTGGCTTATATCACTTGGCATAATGATTAAGTTGTATCAATTTTCCTGAAAGTGTCATGATTCAGCTGTTCTTTATTTTTTGAATTTTATGAACTGTATTATAGGAGCACTTTCAAATAAATAAAAACATCATAAACCAAAATTAACTAGACCAAAAGTCTATACTACTCAGTGAATGTGTATACACTTAGAATAGGCATTTGGAATGAAAGTTGTGGAGTTTTACATTAAATTTTATGCTTTATCTTATTTATTTATTTATTTTTCTGAGACAGGGTTTCTCTTGTTTACTATAGGCTGTCCTGAAACTCACTATGTAGACCAGGCTGACATCGAACCTGGAGGCCTCTGTATTAAAGTGCTGGTATTAAAGGCGTGTGCCACCACCACCTTGCTTAAATTTTATTACATACTTATTTACCACCAAATGTTTTTTTAAAAATTGCAGAAGGACAATTAGATTTATGTTCTCTTTCATAAAATGTCTATTACCTGGCTTCAAGTCTTTCCTCCTTCCTTAATGTTTAGCCATTCTTGTTCTCTTATCTTCAGATAAGGTACTGTATCCTCATATATATTTATTTATATACATACATACATAAATTCATACATACATACAATTATTAGCTAGATTCCACATGTGAGAAGGAACAAGTTTTTCTTTCTTTTTTTCTTTCTTTCTTCCTTTCTTTCTTTCTGAGATTGAAACATAGAAAGACTTAACATGTATAATGTTAAGAGAGGTCATAAAACCTCAAGGGAAAAAAAACACCACATTTTATTTTTATGGTTGTATGAAATTTGATCGTGTGTTTCTGGCACATTCTTTATCCATTCATGATCTAGTGGACAGCTAGGTTGGCCCATATCTGGACCATTGTGAATAGTGCAGGAATGAGTGAATCTTGATGTCCGAGTGTCTCTGTGCGGTGTTAATAAACAGTCCTTACGGTTCATATCCTAGTGGGAGAGTTGGCTGCATGGTGGTTTTGTGTCAGGTTTATGAGGAACCTCTACTGATTTCCAGTGAGGCTACCAGTTTATAGCAGTGAATGGAGGCTCATCTTTCCTTACACCCTACCAGGAATCACTGCACTGTTCCCCAGTAGCTGTCATCTGCAGTTTGTCCTTTTGATAATAGCCATTCTGACTGGGGCGAGATACAGTTTCAGAGAAGCTTTATTTTGCATTTCCAGTTTCAAACGGTTATGGTTTTCTATCTTAATGGACTTATGTGACCCTTTCACTTATAAAAGTCCAATTGTCCTGCATTGCCGAGTGTTGATCCTGCAGATTACTCAGGTTAGAGTCTTTCCAGCGCAGCCTATAACATAGTGGGCTATTGTATGTCTGGGTGCATAGAGCACACTTGAATTTTTAAAGGGCTGTACTACCCATCCAAAGAACCCATGCTCCTTAATTGAACATCTTTTTCGTCATGCCTCAGTAGAATGAATTCTGAATGAATATATGGAACATACTCCCGAACCACGTCCCACATGAGCTTATCATGGAGATTTCCCTGTCCTTATAAAGCAGTAACTGTTCCATCCAGTTCTGTTCTGAGCTGCTGCCACGAGAATGTGCTAGCCTGGGCCAGGGTGCTTTGTAATTCTAATGACATCATGCTTTGAAAACATGACATTATTTGTGACCTGAAGAATCACTAATTTCTTAGTGGCGTAAACTGTTACAGTTACCAAATGAAACTAATTAAGGAAACTGCTTGATGGTAATAGAGGCTCAGTTAAAATGTAGTCTATATGCTAGTTCTCAGGAGTTGCCTTAATACTACGGAGAGTGGTACTTGCTGGACAAATTGGAGCCAAAGGGAGAACCAGACATCTGCTGTAAAGAGCGGTCCTCTGAGTTTGAGTGGAACATGCAGTCACTTACACTTGAGTCTTTTTTTTTTTTTGTATTTTTTTTTCAACTACCTCTGCTTGTCTTTCAACAAAGAGTCCATTACAGGGCCTCAGTGAAGTAACTCTACTTCAGGGTGAAGAAACAAATATACAAATAAAACCTGTTCTGAGTGAAGGGCAAGAGTAGATGAAATTCAAGAAGTGTGAGGGCAGATGGATGTTATGGATGAGTGGGGAGGACTTGATGGCTGTACTTGTTTGAAAATGGTTTTTGTTCAAAGCCATCATGACCAAACCATCCACTGGGGTCATAATTAGAAGAAAACAAAAAGACTCCAAACAAACAAAGAAACACAGAAACCTGAATCTGGGGGCTGGAGAGGGAGCTCTGCAGTATGAACACTAGTTGTTCTCTCAGAGGACTTGGGTTTAGCTTCCAGCACCTACATTGTGTCTCTCAACTGTCTATAGCTTCAGTTCCAGGGGATTCTATGTCCTCTTCTGGCCTCTACAGGCACCACATGAATCCGAATGAAAGTTCCCAGAAAAAAAGCCCCTCCTGTGTTAAATATTCTATAAGGCTGATGACTGATAAGAACTTCAGTGATGGTGGGGAGCTAAATATTGTAGATTCAGAGCCAAATCCTCTTCGGATAGCTCTTGTGTTCTAAATAGCCATTTATTGCCCACTTCTGTGTATGAACTAACATCCTCAGACTCTCAGACAAAATCTGAGTTCAACAGCTTTATCTTTCACCAACCCAAAAGTGACTTATGTTCTTTGATAGCTTTGGAGCCCTATCATTGACATTCTTCACTTTCTATAACTTTGGTATACAAACAGTGTTTTTAAGAGGGGTTTTTATTTATGGTTTTCATTGTTCTGTTCCTATTTAAAATCAAAAACAAAAGTGAAACAAGACAAAAAACTCACTTCACAAAGCTGTTACCACAGTGGAACATGGTATTTGTGTCACATGACTCTATGTTCTCAGTCCATTGTTACTTATATTTGGCACTAAAATAAAATGTCAGAAGATCTGTGTCTTTTGTGTCATTGAGTCCTACAACACCCTTTTCACTGTTGCAAATAGATTATGTCTACAGAACTGTGTTGTATTTCTTAGTGCAGAATTTTAAGTTTGTTGTTTACTTTATGTCTGTGAGTGTTTTGCCTTCATGTGAGTTTGTTCAACATGAGTTGATATCCATGGAGGTCAGAAGAAGACATTAGATTCCCTGGAACTGGACTTATAGATAGTTGTAAGCTGTCAAGTATGTGCTGTGAACCTAACCTTGGTCTTTTGTAAGAGCAGTGAGTGCTTTTCACTTCCAAGAGTCTCTCCTGCCCCTGGGGATAGTTTCAGGAGCTCAGAGGTATCAAGTCAAACAGAGCCACCAGCATTATATGGACTTTGAAAGCAAGTGAGCAAATGAATACTTGGAGAGCTTTCCCAGAGAAATCTTTGGGAGGATAGCATTTATTTATTCAAATATTTGGACATGTCTTGAACATAGTTTCAACTAGAGTGAAATACATTCCCAAAGGAGAGTGTCCAAGATCTTTTCTAGGAAGTCATACTATTTTCAGAAGTGAGAAATTCAAGATCTGATTTGTGGAATGGGGTTCTTGCTTCTGTTCTTGGTGGTTTGTGGGCTCTAGATGGTCTTTGGAACTGCCAGGAACATCTCAGCTTCATGGGATGCACTTACCTGCAATGGTGCTGTGCCAAAAATCACTTCCTGCTCTTGAAGGCAGACAGAGAATTTCAGTTTTCTTTCTGTCAGAAATCTCCCTGTTACAGACTTTGCCACCGTATCTGTTGCTGTGATCCCACTGTACACTGTGAAGGCAGTTTTCTGGTCTGACCCATCGATGCTTTAGATCCAGTGTTAGAGATGACATTTGTCTGCTCCTCATCTTTACAGTAAGACATTATTTAACATGCGAGAATGTCTATGTATCATTTTTGAGATGGGGAACATTCCAGATGCTATACTAGTTAAGGGGTATCTGGCTAAGCCTCCTTAACTGTTGCACACACTGTTAGACATTTACCTCAATTCCATTCTTTTGACGTTAGTAATGACACTGTAGATTGAACATCCGCTTTCCTAAAACACCCCAAAGTTGTCTTTTCAGGAACCTTTAATGGTGTTATATGACATAGTTTTGGTCAATACAATGTAAGCAGAAGGATTCTGAGTGAGAGTCTTTCTGGTTTATGACAGTGTTAGCATGCCCCTTATGCTTTTCTATTTTTCTGTCTTGTCTGGATGTGTGTATAATGTCTGGAGGTCAAACTCTTCTCCTGTGATAAGGACCAGTTATGCTGTGAGGAGGATAAAGATACTGACTTCTGTGAGATGCTGTCTTCAAACCCATTTCTGAAAAAAAAAAAAAGAATGCAATGTGAGACAAGTACATTGCTCTTGGCTAAATCTCAGCTACACACTGCTATGTTCTAGTGGCCACCACACCAGAGCCAGATAACTTGGCATCATTTAGGTGTGAGCAATTCAGTGTCCTAAATTACCAGCATGAGGTGCTCCCTCATACATGGCAGGCTAATTCTTTTTCTGCACTGGATAGATTTTACTTCCTTTCCTGAACTCGTCTGTGATTAAAACACTCCTTTGGTCCATGAACATTAAACTGGCAGTTTTAATTAGGTAGAATAATTTTTACTGTCTGGAGGTTAAAATAAATGACACCCAAGAAAAATGAATATTTGTCTTACACAGTCTGTAATACTGAGTAAATAGTCACATTGTTCACCTTTTTGTTCCCCAAAGATTCTATTTCTTAGCTTGTCCATTTCACTCTTCAAAATGATCACTGTCCCCTACTGGAGCTCTCTATCCTCGGTAACTCTGTTATGTCAGTTATGTAATAGTTTGGTCCTCTTTGGCTTTTGTTTCATTTTGACTCTTTTCTCTCTCTGCAAAGCAGCCTGCAGAGCAATGAGGTAGGGAACATGCCTGCTGGACCCGATTTTCCCCTCTAAAATAGCTTTGGCTACCAGTTAGTGATAAAAGTGACTTGGCTCACTGTCAAAACCCAAAGCCAGAGAAGTGAATTTAGTTTCATGATAGTACAAAAAGATGACTCCTGGACAGAAAATGGGACCTATGTTTGGTTTGAGCCTAAATGGACAGCAGCAAAATGCAGAGGAAATATCACTGCAGCAGAACCAGGTCACCAGAGATTCAGGTTTGTTGTATGGAACTCCTCATCCTGAAGCTGCTGTGGTCCTGGGCAAGCCTCCTAGGCCTTCTGGATATCAGTCATAAAACAAGTTGTCTCCACGGTCTCCCCAGCTCAAATACCACATGCCGTAAAGCTTTAGTCCACACTCATGGTTGGCTCGGCACTGTCCCGGTAAAGGAGTTGCAGGATTAAATGGAGAATAAGGAGGTTATCAAGATTTGAGAGGCCAGGGAATGGAAGAGACTAGAAGGCAGGCTGTCCTGCAGAAAATGATGAGTGCGAAGAGAGGAAACAGGAGTGTTAATTAAAGTGGATCTCCCTGGTCTCCTCAGCTCATCCACACTCAAGGCTTTGCAGATCATTGCTTCTGCTCTTGGTCCCACCATATGGGACTCTTAAAGCATTCCTATTGGTGCCATTCATTTAGCACTTACCATTCATCTGGGCTTCTTTTTTGTCTTGCCAAATAGATAGAGAACATTTAGATGTGAGGTTCTTCCGTCTGTCCATATCAAGAAAGTTGGGGGCACCTAGAATTAAATAAGTCTCCAAAGATATTTCATGCCAATTGAATGGGATTGAGGCCATTGAGAGGTAGGAGTGTTAATAATAGGCAGAATGATTGCACATAACCTAGTGCAAATCAGAAGTTGCATGCTTTCCCAGGTAGTCATTCAAATCGTGGTAAATCAAAAGGCCAGTTAGTGGGTGTGCTCGAGCATCATGGTTCTTCCTTACTTATTCTTCGTTATACATTTTGTGCTATGAATTACACTGTATTTCTTTTCTGAATTTCTGATAAAAGACCATGACCCAAAGCAAGTTTCTAGTCCTCTAGAGACAAAGTCCTACATGGCAGGGCAGACTTGAAATAGGCAGGGAAGTGATGGCAAGAGGAACAAGAAGGTGGCTGCTCATATTTCACCTATACACAGGAAGCCAAAAAAGAAGAAAGGAAGTGAGGCCAGGCTATTAATTTTCAAAGTTAGCCCCCAGTGAAGTTCTTCCCCTCAGCATGTTCTGCCTCTGCAAAGTTCTGTAAACTCCCCAAACATTGTGATCAACTGGGGCGGGGGGGGTGTCAAGTGTTCAAACACATGAGCCTACGGGGGCCATTTCCCATTCAAACCAGCCCGATCATGAAGTCTTATCTTTATGGTGCCTTTTGGAGACATTTCGAGTTGCTCACTTTTGGCAAGAAGGGAAGAAAAGTAGGAGAGGAAGAAACAGGATGGAAGAAATGAGCATGATGTTCTGTAGCCACATTTCTGTGCTCTCGCAGTCAATTTGTCTTTGGCAATGTGAACATATTGCCCACTCCACATCCCGAGGGGAGGAGGCATTAGTTACATTCTGTTTCACAGTGTCTGTCATAGAACTGAGCACAGTAGAGAACCCCCTACTGAGCGCTGACTGACTCCAAGGGGATATGCGATACAATAGTAGAATGTGGGGAGCAGATGGAGGACCTCAAGCATCTTCTTCTTTATTCTATTTTTTATGTGGGGAAGGGAGCCCGGGTCTTTTGTAGCCCAGGCTGGCCTCAAACTTATTCATTATGTAGTCAAATATGACCTTGAACTTTTGATCCTTCTACTTCCACCTTCCCAGTGCTGGCACTGCAGGTGGGTACTGAAGTACCCAGGACTTCATGCTTGATAGGCGCACTCCACCAGCTGACCTGAGCATAATTTCTCCTCTCAACCCTGCCCATTGAGCTCAAGCGTTGAGATTAAAAGGCAGGGTTAATGATCGCTGGCTGGAAAACTTGGACAAATTCAGTACCTATTTGACGCCTATGTGTTTCCATCAAACACTCACCTACACAGGTTGTCGGTGGTCGCTGCAGGACCTCACCACATGCTTTTTCTGACTGACTCAGGGGACTGAAGTATTGCAGGGTTACCGTGCTTAGAATGTTGCAGGACAGAAGTAAGGCTTATGGTTGTAGAACCCAATGATAAAGACAAGTGGGTCTGCCCAAACTCTAGCTGTCTCAGGGTTACTGTTGCTGTGATGAATCACCATGAACACAGCAACTTGGAAAGGAAAGGATTTATTTCAGCTTGCACTTCCATATCACTCACTGTTCATCATCAAAGGAAGTCAGGACAGGAGCTCAAGCAGGCCAGGAACCTGGATGCAGAAGCCGATGCAGAGGTCATGGAGGAGTGCTGCTTTCTGGCTTGTTCCTCATTATTTGCTCATCCTGCTTTCTTATAGAACCTAGGACCACTAGTCCAGGGGTGGTGCAACCCTAATTGGCTGGGCACTCCTCCATCAATCATTAAGTAAGAAAATGTACTACAGACGTTTCTTTTAGAAAGCCCAAATTTTTAGAGACATTTTCTCAACTGTAGTTCCTTCCTTTGATGATTCAAGCTTTTGTCAAGTTGACATAAAGCTATCCAACATGCTAGTTTTCATGAATGTAGTTTCTGAGGGAGGATAATTCATATATTCGTTCATTTTATAGCTTTACAAATTGAGACAGCATTCTTAAATCAATCATTTGTTGACTTCCTTGTCCATTGAGTAAGGATTCGTATCTGTTTCATAGTGTTGGAATCTAATATACTTGATAATCATGATGTCTTGCTTGCTATTTTTTCAGCCTTGCACTGTGTCTGATATGTAATAGATGATCAATATATGTAAATATATTTGTGATACAAGGTCTCATTATTTGACCCAAACTAGCTGGGTAACCTCTATATCATCGAAACTGAGCTGGAATTTAAAATCATCCTTCCTCAACCTCTCAAGTCCTGGCACTTAACAAACATGGTCCAATATGGCCAGCTCTCAAAATATTTTTGTAAAATGAATATATACATGAGGATTGTTATTAGTCCTATATTTTTTTGCTGTTTAGCCTGTGCATCCTTTAAAGAATTTTTGAAAATTTACATGTTCCTTTGAGAAACTTAAAAATGTAAAAATAATTCATCCTAAGTTTAATATATTTTGAAAAATGCAATTACCAGTATATTGTTTATTCTTGCTTTGTAAAGTAAATGTATCATATCATTCTTTTGAAATATAGGTAGTACACATAAATATAACTATGGTCCATTGAAAAGCTGTAGGCATTGATTCATTCTCTTCATGTCAGAGTTTCCATTATTTCCCATTAGGTATATTAAGACTGAAGCAGCATGTTTTCAGAACTGTTTATTTTCATTGATTTTTATCTAGCTTTCGATTAATCTAGGATCACTAATTAGAATAAAAAACTTACTTTCTGCATTCTATTTCATTGATGCCATTATTAAAAATAAAGTAATTGTGTGTGTGTGTGTGTGTGTGTGTGTGTGTGTGTGTGTGTGTGTGTGCATGAATTTAGAACTCTATTTGGCTTTACTGACCTTTTCGGCTACATAGATGCCAATAATCCAGCTGACTAGTTACTGTAGCTTCATTGTTACAGAATATGGTAGAGCAACTCTTCCAACTTTATTATTCTCTAAGATAATCTTGGCTTTTCTATTTCCTTGGATTTCCATATAAATTTAAAATCTGATTGTCAATTTTTGTCCCCACAAAACTCCAAGTATATGCCACTGTGATTTTGATTGGAATTGTGTTCAGCCTGTGGACTAATTTGAAATGATCTGCCGCTGTTATGCGGTTGAATCACTATATTGGTGGCCATCACAGACCTCTCTGTTTATTTGCATCTTTAATTCATTCTAGCAAAGGTTTTAATATAGTGGTCTTAAACATCTGTGAAATTTACTCCTAGTTAACCGATATGCGGGGAAGTATTAGAGAAAATGGTAAACAAAATATTGAGTTGATAATTATTTTTGATAGACTATAAAGTTACACATGCTATAATACACACACACACACACACACACACACACACACACTGAGTTGAGCTCCATTGGTCACTGAAATTCACTATGACAAATGGTACAACTTGTGATGAATAAAGATAAAGCAAGTCTTTGGAACTCACTCTGTAGACCAGGCTGGCCTTGAACTCGTAGAGATCCACTTTCCTCTCGCTCTAAAATGCTGGGATTAAAGGGTTGTGTCACTACCTCCTGGTTATTTTGTGTGTGTGTGTGTGTGTGTGTGTGTGTATGTTTGTGTGTGGGTATGGGAATGTCTTTTTGAGACAGGATCATGCTATGTGCCTAAGCTGGCCTGGAACTTGCTGTGTAGTTCAAACTGGCTTCCAATTTTCAATCCGCAAAATGCTGGGATTAGAGACCAATGTGTAGTTCTTAAATATATAGTTTGCAGAGAGATTGTCTAAGTTAGGATTTGTATTGCTGAGAAGAGACACGATGACCATGACAACTCTTTATAAAGGAAAACATTTAAATGGGGCTGGCTTATAGTTTCAGAGGTTTGGTCCATATATTGTCATGGCAGGGAGCATAGCAGCATCAGGCAGACATGGTGCTAGGGAAGGAGCTGAGGTTCTTCATCGTGATTCACAGGCAACAGAAGGAGACTGTTTGCAACATTCAAACACAAAAGTCTTTGGGGGCCATACCTATTCACACCACCATAAAGATGAATGTGGCAATGACATTTTGAGTAACATGAGTATTAATCTGTCTCTTTGAAAATTTAATTTTGTGTGCATACTGTTGTTGTGTTGTGTGTGTGTGCATGTTGCTGTGCTGTGTGTGCTTGTGCATATTTGCCAGTGAACATTTGAAATTCAGAGGACAACGTTCATGAGTTAACTCTCTCCTACTCCTGTGTGTTCCAGGAATGGAACTCAGGTCCTTAGGATTGAACAGCAAGGGCTTTACTAGAGACTGCTCATTGCCCCTCCCCCATCTGCCCCTTTCTATAATGTGACATCACAGATGCTGCTAAGTCAAGCAAGCTGTCAACCATGCCGTCTGTCCTCTTCAGGGCCTTCCCCAAACTTCTAAACTCTCAGTGTGGAGCAGCCTCTAAGTAGGGTGGGTCAATGGGATTCTTTTCTTAAACTAAATTCTCATATCCTAGCTAGTGACTAGTCTGCTAAACTCAAAAGAATGTCTTTTGTTCTTATGGAGTGGGGGTCCATGTTGGATTAGTTACCTCAGCCTCCCGTGCTGGGAAGTAGCTTGTCTTACTAGATATTTCACCAAAAATCCACTCCAGTGCATTTCTCTGTCTAACTTGGAATCTTTTTTTTTAAAGATTGATTTATTATTATTATTATTTGCATCCCGACCTCAGCTTTCCTTCCCTCCTCTCCTTTCAGTTTCTTCCCCCTCAGGCACCATCTACTCCCCACCTCCACTCCTCTTCTGTTTCTACTCAGGAAATGGCAGGTCTTCCATGGATATCATCCTAACTTGGCATATCAAGTTGTAGTAAGACCAGGCACCTCCCCTCATATTAAGGTGGGACAAGGCAACCCAGTATGAAGAATTGAGCCCCCAAAACCAGCAGAAGAGTGAGACAGCCCTGTTCCCACTGTTAGGAATCCCACCAGAAGATCAAGCTACACAACTGTCACATATATGCAGAAAGCCTAGGTTTGTCGCATTCAAGTTCCCTGGTTGTTGGTTCAGTCTCCATGAGCCCCTATGAGGCCACAAACCTGCAATCTTGGTTATTTAAAACAAATCCATGTGTGAAGAGAAGGATTCACAGTTAAGAGCACTTTCAGCTTCTCTTACTCCTCTACAGGACCTGAATTTGATTCTCAGTACCTATGTTGGGATCTGACATTGTCTCCTGGGCTCTGTGGGGATCCACACACATATGCCATGCACTCCAACAGACATAAACATACATGTAAATAAAAACAAATCAAAATAGTACCTGAAGTTTCTGTTCCTCAGAACAACAGACTTAGTTAAGATGAAGGAGATAATTGTGCTTCACTTGTAAAATAGAAGGAGTGTTGTAGTGACAGGAATGGGAACTTAAACCACAAGAGTTCAGTAGACTAATTTCACCTGCTGCTTCTGATTCTGCTGCTGGCATACATCTGTCATCCCAGGACTTCAGTGGTACAGGGAGGAGGATTGGGAGTTCAAAGTCATAGCAAGTTTGCAGTCATCCTGGGTTACAGGTGATGAATCCCCTATCCCCTGCGAAGACAGGAACCTTTCCAGAGCATAACTTTAATTGAGTCCAGGTGGGGAAGGGGGATCTCTGGTTCCTATTTCTGTATCCTCACTTACTTTTTAAAAAATCTTTGTTTTGTGCTGGCTTTTGCTAGTCTGATTTTTGAGATAGGATTTCTCTCTGTGGCGCTTGCTGTCCTGGAACTCAGTCTATAGTTATCCTTGAAGGAAGTCATCTGCCTGCTTCTGTCTCCCAAGTGCACCACATTTTTAGATGTATTTATTTTACTTCGTGTGTTTTGTTGTTTTACCTGCTTGTGTGTGTTTTGTGCCAATGAAGTCAGGAGAGAGCATTGCAACTCCTGGAACAAGAGTTGTAGAAGACTGTGAGCTACCATGTGGCTGCTAGGATCTGAACTCAGATCCTCTGCAAATGAAGCCATGCTCTTAATGGATGAGTGATCTCTGAAGCCCTCTTACTTTCTGATGTGATTTCTTAATGTCATCAGGATATGTACATAACCCAGAGACTTGTGAGCCATGAATAAGAATGTGATCCAAATTTTTCAAATGTTTTGATATTTGCTGTTGATTGCTCTGAATGAAGTATTTGTACAACTTGTAATTACATTTTATTTATTTACTTAGAATTTGTGTGAGTGAGTGTGTGTGTGTGTTTGTGTTTGTGTATGACCATGTATGTACCATGGCATATGTGTGGAGGTCAGAAAACAACTTGGTTCTCTTCTTCTGTCATTTGGAAGGTGTTAAACTGAGTTGGTCAGGTTTAGCAATGAGTACCATTACCAGGTGATCCATCTCAGTAGGCATACATTACAATTACTTTGATTTCTGATTCTCAAAAGCTTAGCATTCTCTGAGAATCGATAGCACATTTGACTGTCTGGTGAGCAGGGTCTCTTCTGTGCTCCAACTAACCCCATTGATTGCATCAAAACCTACTACATTGTCGTATTTAAGACTTGTGAAATACTGCTTGTGTATGCTCCAGACTGATCTTCTAGCAGATAGAATATCAGCCTGAAGAGGTAGCAAATCTTTAACTACACAAAATGGGCCAAATATGTAGGCCTTCTCAGTAAATGGTGGCAACCTATGAAGATAAATAAATGCATTTCTTGATTATAATGAGTGGTTAAAATACAGTAGTTACCATAACCATCCTCACTCTTGAATTGTATTCAACATAGGTACTTAGAAAGGTTGTTGTTAGTTCATGGAAGGTGACCCTAAGGAGGATGGAGCAAGCCAAAGGTCAAATACAGATATGGATTATAGGATAGCTTATTTTCATTTTAAGATTGCATGTCAATACTTTTACTTCCTCCTGAGGGAACCTGTAGTGTCGATTTCTAATGGTGGTGGCCAATTTTAAATGACAACTTGCCCTCTTAGACTCACCCCAGAAGACAGCCTCAAATGAGGAAGTGTTTAGATCACTCTGGCCTTTGGGGATGTCTGTGGAAGATTGTTTATTGAAGTTGGAAGACCCAATGTGAATGTGAGTGTCATTATTTCCTCAAAAATAGAAGAGTAGAGAAAGATGACTGAGTATAAGAACCCAGCAAGCCGGCAACATGGGTGCATTTATTTTTCTCTGCTCTTCACTGTGCATGTGATGTGGCTTCTAGCTGACTGTCTGACACCTTGACTTTTCCTCTAGTAATGGACCGTAAGCTGGAGCTGTAAGCTGAAAAGACCCTTTCCTCTGATAAGTTGCTTTTTGGTCAGGGTGTTTTATCACACAAACAGAAACAAAATTAGGACACCAATGAGGAATTTTTTACAGTAATGACATTATCAGGGTGTGACTGGAACACTAAACCAAGATTTAGTTATGACATTCAAGGAGGGACAACAGACTGTTAGAGGAGGCCCAGCCCAAAGATTAATCCTTTTATTTGTTACATGTGTACCTGTGTTACCTACTAGGAAAGTGCCTCTTCCCATAAAAATCTCATCCCATGTCTCCAATTCCTCTTCTCAAAGGTAAAATGAAAGAAAAATAGCTTTATTAAATGAGGATGAAATGAGAATGTAAAATGGATTGTAAAGACAAAGAAGAAATCTCACTTTGAGAGGCAGTATGTGTGTGTGTATGTGTGCATGTGTGCATGTATGTGTTCATGTGTATGTGTGTGTGTGTGTTCATGCCCGTGTATGCATGTGTTTGTGATTGTGTGTGTGCCGTGGGAGGGGAGAATACAAGTATTGAATCTACAGTCACCTGTAGGTTGAACAGACAAAGACATAGATGCTATTCCATCCATCTTTTCAAGACAATCTTATTTTGAAGAAGATAGTATTCCTTGTCACCTATAGTTCATTTAACATTCGCTTTATAATTGGAGTGACCAACTGTCTGAGCTAATTGGCTTTTCACTAAGGAAATAATAAACTCTAAAAAGAAGAGAGAGTTTTCCAACTTGGAGAGAGATAATTTCCTGAGTTGAGACTGCCCCACTCCCCCAAACTGGGAGATAAGAACAGTTTCTTCCCAGGTGCAGACAGTTCAAAGCGATGCTTCCCAGGCAACCAGAGGAAGCTACTCCTGGGGTTCAAAATGGCTAAGAGGCTTGTTTAGTTCTTAAAAGCATACATATTTCAGAGAGAGTAAATAATACACAGTGCAAAATTTTCTAAAGTAAATGTTCTAAGAAAAAAGAGGGAACCTGTCTCTCTTCTTCCTAAATAGATTATTTGTTTTGTCCTTTGTAAGATTTGTGTTTATCCTCACACCTTTAGAAGTCAGCCAGCCTCCCAGAACCAGTGACCTCATCTGTAAAAACAGAAGCAGTATAAGCGATAGCAGTTACTTTACTTTGCAGATGTAAATAAGCAAGAGCACAACTTAGCCCTGTCACTGTGGTTCTGAAATGACTTGGACTTTCCTGATCTAGATTGGGAGTAGAATGCATACAAGCAGGTACTCTAATTCATACATGAGATGTGGGTTCTTAAAAGAGCCTCTGTAAGGCTAAGAGCATCCTTTTGCGATAAAAGTCAGTTTTGCATTTATTTGTGGGAGTTGAATGTTTGTTTTCTGTCAGCCTGTCTTACCCAGAAGCATCAGTTTTTAGTTACCAGTAAATTCTAATTCTACTTAATTGATTTTCTAAGCCATAATAAAGCCAAAGCTTGGTTAACATGCCTCACTTGAATCACCAAGATACACAATTTTCAGAGACTGTATTTCTCCATAGACAGATCCAAAATGATTATTTTGGTTTAAAGTCTGCAGGATTCATTTCAGTATGCAAAATTAGTATAAATACAAATGTAGTTTAAATTTGAAAATCAAGCAAATCAATTAATTCACTGGTAGAAACTTTTAAAAATTAAAAGAAAACATTGATATTTTTCTTGAATCCACAGACTTCAATTAGACATATTTGACACATCAGGGCATAAAATACAAGCAAAGTAGAAATGTCAGGAACAACTCCATGATGGTGCTAAGAATAAGAAATAAGTTGGGGGGTTGGAGAGATGGCTCAGCAGTTGAGCACAATTGACGATTTTTCAAGGGACTCTAGCTCAGTTCCTAACACTGGTGTCAGGTGGTTCACAACTCCCTATAACTCCCCGGAGGAGGATCCAGTGCCCTCTTCAGGTCTCCTCCAGCACTTGCACACACATGGCACACACACATACAAATACACTTAGAATTTTTAAAAAGTTAGCTAAAAAAAAAAAAGAATTAAAATTTGTCAGTCAAAGATCCCAACAATCTTGACACAAAATGGGCTTTTTTCAAGAACTTTAAAATAAAAGTAGGATTGGCTTATTGTTTCAGGATTGGCAGAGCACTGAGAGGATGCTTGGTCCTTGAAACACCATATTAATCCCTCTGCCCTCAATTAGTGGGACCTTAGTTGTTCAAATAATGCGTCCAATAAAAGTTACCTTCCTCTTTTAGAGGAGGGCTTTGTTCCTTATGGTTTAGTTCAAGAATGTTCTTATGAGGAGGTGAATATACACAAGAGTAAATTGTGTAGCTAGTTTGAGTATAGAAATTACAATGCAGGTCAGAAATACTCAGAAAGGAATAAAATCTTTAAAAAAAAAAACACTTATAAATCCTAACAAGAAAAAAAATAAATCCTAACGAGGAGATAAATTTTCATGAGATCAGTGATTAACCCAATAGCAAAATGAAACTTATACCAACAATTCATTAATCCCGTCTCCCTTCTCTCAACACCATTAATTAAGTGTCTACTCAGTTCCCATTCCTGAGCTACACTTATGTCGTGTACCCAATTAGGGATAATTTTTTTGCAGGCTACAGGAGTGGTAGCAGGCTCTAACAGTTGTTGAAATGTGGATCCTAGCGTTTACCACAGTGTGTCATCCTTAAATATCCCATAATGTGTTCTCTACTTCTGTTTCTAAAATCGAGTTTGTGTGGGGAGGTTTGAGTTGAACACATTAAGTGGGTGGTTTCCTCCCTTTGAGGTCTGTGGAGACCCTTATCTGATTTAAGTGTCGCCTCAGGAGAAAGCTGTGCAACACTGAGGTGGCCAAAAATAACCGTTTTCCTGCCTTGTGGCTTTACCTATGAGTCTCTGGGAGAAAAGGCTTTGGAAAATAAACTTTTGATGGTGTGGGGCAGAAACTGTGTCCCTCTTCAGAGTTAAGAAAGAGTTGTCCATTTTTTAATTAGGGCTTCTGGGAAAACAGTGCACTCTTTGTTTCTTTGATTTCTTTTTGAGGGAAGAAAAAGGGAGGCACTGCCTAATAAGTAAAAATGGTGTTTTTCTTTATTGAGCATACATACTTCTCCGATTTTGGTGTTATGATTTGATAGGAAAGAAACCAATATCCTGACTGATCCTATCTGTGAGTGCTTCCTCATGATTGACATGGTGGCTGAGGAAAGTGGGGAAAGTGCCTGCCACATAAACGGGAGGACCTGTGTTTGCATGCACAATAAATTCCACCCCCGTTCCCCAAAGAAGAAAAAATAAAGGAAGAAAAAGCACAGGTGAAGAAAAAATAAAGGAAGAAAAAGCACAGGTGAAGTGGCTTGCACCCACAAGCCCATCACTGAGTGAGCAGAGATTGGAATCCCTGGAGCTCAGTCAACCAAGCTGAGCCTGCACACTATTGTTCTAGTGAGAGACCCTGCCTCCAAAAAAGGTGGACTTGCTCCTTCTGCAGAGGACTTGAGTTCAGTTTCCAGCACCCAAATCAGGTGTCTCGCTACATGCTGTCATTCCAGCTCTGGCCTATGATGGAACCTGCACTCATGTGCACAAATCCACATGAAGGCACCCACACCTACCCATAATTAAAAATAGCAAAAATAAATCTTAAAAAAATGAGGTGGAGAATCATAGAGAAAGACACAAAGATAAGTGCACATAGTTATATACATACTTACACACACACACACACACACATACCAGTGTCCACACAAAATAATTAGTTTGGTAATTCCTGAGGCATTCTCCACATTGCCCTCCACCCACTGCAGAACTGATGATCTGTAAATATAACCTGGAGCCCTTACAAGAGCTGTAGATTTAAAAGGAGTCCCTGGGAATCCTTTCCTTGAGCAAATAAGCCTTTCCTAATCACCTTCACTTCAGCTGCAGAGATTTTGGTCCATCAGCCTTTTTTAGAGCAGAAAGGGCTCCATGTTGTCCAAAGAAGGGTGGTCTTGATGTGCCTGGCAAGGCTGTGAAAGGGTACCGAGGAGAAAGCTTCAGGCTCTAACTCCAATGCAGAATCCTTTGAGTTTCCGTCTCAATAACGGTTCCACTAATTCCTTTTTATCTGTGTACGTGACCTTTGGCCTCTTCTCCAACTCTTATAATTTGAAATTATATCCATATTTGGTTGACATGAAAGTCCTGTTGTAGCTACATACATGGTGTCTCACAAAAATGTATGCAAAGGTTGGAGAGTTGGTAAGGTGCTCCCTGCAAAAGCTTGAGGACCTGAGTTTGGATCTCCGTCACCCGTGGGTGGGGGAACAAACAAGCAAGCAAACAAACAAAACTCCAATCCAAACCAAAATGAAAACCTAGAAGAGACACACACCTGTAGTCCCTGAGTTGGGAAAGCAGAGGCAAAAGAATCCTAGAGGTTGAGAAGGTTGAGCCAAATGGATGAGGTCCATATGGAGGCTTAGACCTTGAATAAATAATAATAATAATAATAATAAAAGGTGGAAGTTGGGCACACCTTTAATCCTAGCACTTGGGAGGCAGAGGCAGGGGGATCTGTGTGAGTTTAAGGGCAACTTGGTCTATATAGAGAGTTTCAAGACATCAAGGCTACTCTACCCTTGTACAAACACACACATTCATATTTATGTACACACACATGCACGTACACACACACGCTCGTACTCTCACACTCGGTTGTTTCAACCACAGTCCCCTTGAACGTCACCTTGGGGAGCTGCTAGCTGGCTGTCCCCACATAGGTCATTCATGCTCACTCTGCCCATCCAGCCATAGTCCTGACCACAGTGGAGCTTTCTATCCTCCTCAGCGCTGCAGAATAATCTTATTTTTGCAAAATGTAGACATTTTTCTTAAAATAAGCTTTCCCATATTAAAAATATATACTCTTCAAAATGATGAAAACTAAATGCTTGTGCTTATTATATTTCCACATTTTAGAAAAAAATTATCTTTTGTTTGCATCTTGATAGCTGTTCTTTTTTAATAGCTCCTTTATAGAGTTTCTAATTTCTAAAATCACTTTGGCCTATAGATACTTTTGAAAAAGGTGCTGTCTAAATATAAGGAAGGATTGTGTAACTGTTTTCATAAGTGAAAAGCTTACATTTGCCATGGTAATCAGAAAGGAAATAATGGTTTAATTAGTTTTTCAGATGAACAAATTTCTGCAATCAGACTGTGTTTACAATAGCATTTTAAAACAGTTACCATCCGCAGCAGAGTTGTAATTACAATTTTTTCAATGAAACTGTCAGAGGGTGTCCAGCTCCACCCTGGGCTTGCTGGTATACCTGCTCCATGGATGTCCACTATTTTTATGACCAGGCTTGGTCTAGTGACCCCTAAGTGCAATGTCTTTCCCAGCCTCTCTTTAAGCTGACAAGGAAGTGAGTGCTCTCACTCACTGGGATACCGGAGGTGACTGGGTTCCACTGTAGCATTTCTTACACAAAGCATTTGCCATCCCAAGCTAATACCCCACGCCCAAGAAGACCTTGGTCACTGCAGAGAGGCCCAGGGGCTCCTGTGGTTTTGGTTCTGTGGCTTTCATTACTGCCTGTGTGTGTTGAGAGGTTATGGAGAGAATCCACTTGGTTGATAGCATCCACAGTGTGTTGTGTACATTTAGTTCCTGGAGATTTTAATGAATATTGCAGTGTAAAGTGAAAGGTTTTCTCTCCCTCCCAGAACAAACTGGAAAGCACAGTTAGATAGCCTCACTTCTGTGTGTATGTGGTGTGTGGGTGTGTTTGCAAGGTTTTGCTTGTGTGTGAGTGTGCGTGTGCATTCACTTGTGGAGGACCAAAATTGATGTTGGGAAGCATCCCGTCACTCTTCTCCCTTACTCATCTGTTCTTTCTGAGCATCCTAACTCCAGCCTCGTTCTTGTGTGGTATCACTTTGATCACTGAGTCACCTTCTTAGACCACCATCCTTCCTTTTCTTTTTTTGAAACATTGTCTCTTACATTCCATGCTGGCCTCAAACTCTCTAGGTAGCTAAGGGTGATCTTCTGAATTTCCTGTTCTACTGCGTTCTGGCATCGGGCCCAGTTTATGTGACTAGGATTTAGAACCAGCACGTTGTGCATCCTAGGCACGAGTCCTGTCAGCTAGGCTGCCCCACACATGTTCCTCAACATTCTTCCTTATCTGCAACTGTTACCATATTCACCCATGATCTACAAATTTCTAATGAGTGATACAGTTATAGTGGTGGGGGTGCCAGTGTGAAAGTCATCTGGGGGACCTTACACTCAGATTTGAAAAAAAATTTTGAACCTTATTTTTAATTTAATTTGAGACAGGGGTGTGCTATGTATATCTCTGGCTGGCCTGAAACTCCAGGCTTACCTGAAACTCACAGAGATATGCCTGCTCCTGAGTGCTGGATTTACAGGTATGTGCTACCATGCCCAGCTATATTTGAGAACTATTTTAAGACTAACTCAATGCCTGTTTTCCAGAAGATCTCAGGGCTAGATAGTACAGATTATCCTGTAGCTGTTTTGTGAAAGGGTTTTCAAGCCAATGGTAGGGGTGTTGGATCAACCCATTGTTGTATCAGGCTTCCTTATGTACCCTTTTCAAAACTCTTTTGTTGATCCTAAGTCTTGCTCTGTTGATACTGAAATGTGTCAATTCCTTAGGCATATTGTTAAATGTTGTGTAATACTGTTTTTTAGGAGACATGAACAAATGTCTTCTTATGCCTGATAGGTCACCAATGACAGATTACAGTATATATACCACCAAAGTCCAGCTTAGTGAATACATGAATTTATTGAGGTCACTTATAAAAGAATGAGTGAGGAGTTACTTACAGGAGCAGGGGTGCCTCAAAAACAGCTGTATTGCTGAAAGGCCAACCAAGCCTAGGTTACAGATAAAAGCTGGAAGCATGGAGCTCACTGCAAAGACATATCGGCAGCTTGACAGTTAGGAAAATGTCTCTTCTAGTCAGCTCTTGTGCTCTGTATTTCTTTGAAGTCTTTACTGCTTATGCAATCTTAGGGAGAGAGTGGTTATGTTTCAGGGACTTCCTGATATTTTGAAGTTAAGGAACACCTTCAGAGCTTCCTGGATCTTAAAGGCTTGTAGTTGGACTTTCTTTGGGCTGCCAGCTACCAAATAATGATACGGAGACTTTGAACCAAATATCAAGCCTATCCTTAGGTAGCTTAGGTTTGGTCCCGACTAGCTCTTAAAATTCAAATTAACTATTTTATATTAATCCACTTTTTGAAATGTGTCTCATTACCTATTACAGTGTGTACAACTTCACATATCACTGGTACTAGGAATATTTCTTAGAGGAGCCTCTCCACCAACATGAATGATTGCAATCAGACTGAATTAAATCAAATAAAAGACGTCCATGTTTAATGCAATGCTCCTGGGTGGCCCTCGGAAAGCATGGAGAGGGAAACTTACCCAGGTGACAGGCCATCTCCACATAACTGTGACTCAGAATGCTTTTAGCTCCTTCTCACTGATGCATAAATAGTCCTGGGTAAGAGGAAAGGGGAGACCACATGAAACCCGGAGACCACGTGTTCATTTTCTGGGGGGCAGTTTAAGTAGCCTGTGGGAGTGGTCTTGACCTTCCCTGGGGAGGAGGTACCATTTGGTGGGCTTTCTTGACCCTCCCTGGAGAGAGGTCACCGTTTGGTGGGCTTTGTCAGAGGTGGAGTTTGGACTAAGGTAACTCCCAGGGGATGGGGCTTGAAGTGGAACTTTCTACCCAATATTCCAAAGATGGATGCCAGGGCCTGGGATGAGGCCCCCGACTATAATATTTCAGACTCTTGTTATGAAGGGGTGTTAGGGGGCTGGAGTAATAGTTTCAACCAAACAATTGGCAAATTCCCATGTCTCAGACTCTTCCCCTGAGTTCTTTTCCTTCCCCGGAAATTCTGCCTATCCTCTCCTGCCTAGCTATTGGCCATTCAGCTTTTTATTAAATCAATCAAAAGGTGCCATAGGCAGGTGAGGAAGGAAAGACAGGTTTTTACACAGTATAATCCAACATCCCTCAACAATGACTTTCAGAGAAAATTGCTACTCAGTACAAGGCTAAACAAAAAGGATAGAAAGCCATCTCTTTATCACACTTTCCCCTTCTGTTCTTAATCTTCCTCTAAGAGAATGTCTACTGGACTTGCTGAAAACACACATTCTCCTGGGTTTAGACACTTTAATTAACTGGTCTTGAATGTCAGTAAGTTTTTCCAGGCCCTATTTATGCGTCAGTGAGAAGGAGCTAAAAGCATCCTGATTCACAGTTATGTGGAGATGGCCTGTCACCTGGGTAAGTCTCTCAGCCCATAGCAGACACTCATTTAATGGTGATAGTTGTTATTATCTTAATATTTTTAAATTTTATCAGATTTTCCTTGCCAGCAGTTACACTATGGCCAATATCAATATGCAAATTGGAAAGTCAGTTGAGCATTTAGCTATTTACCAATTGTTTTGTGCTTGGTAATATTCAGTCTTATAATTAGCCAAATATTTTTTTAATTTAAACTTTCATATCTTACTTGAGACAGTGTATGAAAAAGTTTTAGGAGATTGGAATGATAGAAAGTTTCTAAGAGAGTAGAACCACTCTGTCAATCAGTTTTCTCAAGTGATAGGAATCATATTCTATTTGGATGTTGCATCACCCCTCCCCCCTAGCTAAGGCCAAGCAATGAGATGATTGATTGATCAACGAATCAATGAAAGAGTACACCAGAAATAGCAGTGTCTGCTTGCCTCAGCTTCTCGCCAACTTGCTGAGCTGTAGATGTAGTTCAGTGGTAGAATACTCACCCAGTGTGCAATGAGCTCTGGGTTCTAGCCATAGAATCAAAAAACAAACCAAAATCCCAGATGGAAAACAAGGGCATTTTACCTTTAATCCCAGCACTCAAGAAGCTGATAAGAGTGGATCTTTGTGAGCTCAAGATCATGCTGGTCTACATCAGGAGAACCAATCTCTAAATCAAAACAAAACACACAAAAAGAAAGCCTACAACAACCAAAAACAAAATTACAAACCCCAAAGCACTTTATCAGCTTGTTAATTGGAGATGGGATTGCACCTTAGGTGTGACATATATCAGCTGAGTTCCAAGAGATGTGTCAGTTTGCTCAGTTACTACCATCATTTGGAAATCCATGTTACCAAATACATCCATTAGAAAGTGATACCTAACGACTCAGCACATTCATGAGGCATCGAATACCCGAGACAGCTATCACACAGTATCAACTTGAGTCCAATTGAACCCCAGAAGCCATATCAGTTACTTAGACACCTCTGCATTTTTTCACGTTTAAGCAAAGTGCTCCACTCATGTCTATGTGATACTTACCTATTTTGTGACTTTATCACCTACATAGAGAGATTATAAAACCCACCCAACAAACAAGTGGTTCTGATAATTAAAACAATAAAAGGAGTGACTTCAGAGAGTGTGCAATGCTGTAAACATTTCAGTATGTAGGAATTTAAATTATTTTTAGTAATGAGGTTCATAAAGAGACCTTGGATGTCTCATAAGGAAAACCTACCCCCATTTTAGAAATGTCCATATGCATGCACTAATTTATGATATTATATGTAGATCCTCTTTTCCTTTGAATCATGTTTTTTCTTTTGGTTTGGAAAGGAGACTGATGTAGGCTCAGAAAGCAGACTTAAACAAGATCCCTATGAATAGTATGCTGTTGGCCTGATTGTTCTATTACAGTGTGCATATATTTTTTGCAAAGCTCTTGTGTAATACAGATATATGTATAGGTGACCTTTTTCCTTTTAAGATATCAAAGTCCAATTTTAGTGGGGTATTTTAATATTTCTAACTAGTTTTAGGAGCAAGTTTTAAATTGGTAACTGGTTCATAGGTAAACAGATAAAAGTGTACGTATGTTAAGTCTATATTTATAGAGTGAGGGATTATAGAAGAAAATGGGAAAAGTTTGAGGGTGTCAGATTAAGCTTGAATTTATATCTACATTTTGAGTTTTGTTCATCTCACTGCAACACCTTGAACAAGTTCAGAGCATTTATTTCTACTGTGTAAAGAGATTTATTTTCTCTACACTGCCCTTTATCAAGCTTCCAAAGAGGGGAGAAGGGACCTCAGGGCACAGCCTTACTTCCTGTTTGTAGTTTATAACTGTAAAACTATAGTTGAAAGAATCTTAAACCATTGGAGATGGTTTTCCTTAAGTAATCTTTTCCTTCTCTGTCTCCATTAAGATGAGACTTTAACACTTGGGAACTTAGGCTGGAGAATTAAGAATTTGAGTCCAGACTAGACTATGTAGTGAAACTCCATTTCAAAAATCAAAACAACTAATGGATTCAGATTCAACACACATTCAGTACATTTTTCAAGCAAAGTGACAGAAGCAAGGAATTTTATTTTAGTTTCCTCTCCCTCCCTTCCCCTCACCCCACCCCTATCCACTCCTCAGAGAGGGTGAGGCCTCCTCCCATGGGAAGTCAGCAAGGTCTGTCATATCAACTTGAGGTAAGACCACTGAGGCAGGATCAAGGACCTTCACCCTGTATCTAGACTGAGAAATGTATCCCTCCACAGAGAATGGGCTTCGAAAAGCTGGTTTATGCACTAGGGATAAATACTGGTTCCACAGCCAGTGGTCCCACAAACTGCCTAAGCCACAGAACTGTCATCCACATTCAGAGGGTCTAGTTCAGTCCTGTACAGGTTCCCCAGCTGCCAGTCTGGAGTCATTGAGCTCCCACTAACTCAGGTCAGCTGAAACAAGGAATTTTAAGCTATTTCTCAGTATTTCAACCTTTAGTTGAGAAATCTGAATATTCTATGACCTGGCAATGTACCTCTAGGAGACTTTTCTACAGCCATACTCATCTGAATGTGGAGGATATAAATCCAGGGATGCTCACTGTCTTAATTTTTTTCCATGATATTTATCGAGCTCTACGTTTTTCTATGCTCTCCTCCCTGCCACTCCCCTCCCTCCTTCAACCCTCTCCCAAGGTCCCTATGCTCCCAATTTACTCAGGAGATCTTGTCTTTTTATACTTTCTACTTCCCATGTAGATTAGATCTATATAAGTCTCTCTTAGTGTCTGTATTGTTGTCTAAATTCTCTGGGGTTGTGGTTTGTAGTCTGGTTTTCTTTGCCTTATGACGAAAAACCACCTATGAGAGAGTACATGTGATAGTTGTCTTTCTGTGTCTGGGTTACCTCACTCAAAATAATGCTTTCTAGTTCCATCCATTTTCTTGCAAAATTCAAGCTATTGTTATTTTTTTCTGCTGTGTAGTACTCCATTGTGTAAATGTACCACATTTTTTTTTTTACCCATTCTTTGATTGAGGGGCATTTAGGTTGTTTCCAGTTTCTGGCTATGACAAACAAAGCTGCTATGAACATAGTTGAGCACATGTCCTTGTGGCATGATTGAGCATCCTTTGGATATATACCCAAAAGTGGTATTACTGGGTCTTGAGGAAGGTTGTTTCCTAATTTTCTGAGAAATCACTACACTGACATCCATAGGGGTTGTACCAGCTTGCATTCCCACCAGCAATGCAGAAGTGTTCCCTTTTCCCCACAACCTCTCCAGCATAAGTTGTCATCAGTGTTTTTGATCTTGGCCATTCTTACAGGTGTAAGATGGAATCTCAGAATTGTTTTGATTTGCATTTCTCTGATGACTAAGGATATTGAACATTTCCTTAAATGTGTTTCAGCCATTTTATATTCCTCTGTTGAGAGTTCTCTGTTTAGGTCTGTACTCCATTTTTTTTATTGGATTATGTGTTCTTTTGTTGTCCAATTTCTTGAGTTCCTTGTATATTTTGGAGATCAGACCTCTATCTGATGTGGGGTTAGTGAAGATCTTTTCCCATTCTGTAGGCTGTCGTTTTGTCTTGTTGACCATGTCCTTTGCTTTACAGAAGCTTTTCAGTTTCAGGAGGTCCAATTTATTAATTTTTTCTCTCAGTGTCTGTGCTGCTGGGGTTGGTGGTCCTGGGATCTATAAGAAACTAAGCTGAACAAGCCATAAGGAGCAACCCATTAAGCAGCGTACCTGCATGACTCCTACATTGGCTCCTGCATCCAGATTTCATCCTTGTTTGAATTCATGCCCCGACTTCCTTCAGCCATGGAATGTTGTTGTATGGAAGTGTAAACAAAATAAACCCTTTCTTGCCCAAGGTGCAATTGGTCATGGTGTTTACTTACAGCCATAGAAACAGCAAGTAAAGCAAGTATTGAACAAAATGCTGGGTACCATTTATTGTTTCATGACTCTCAATACTATTGAGAACACAATAAAAATGCAGCTGAAATAAGACTAATTTAATGAT
Organism: Ondatra zibethicus; assembly: GCA_004026605.1. Lineage (NCBI taxonomy): Eukaryota > Metazoa > Chordata > Mammalia > Rodentia > Cricetidae > Ondatra > Ondatra zibethicus. The sequence continues at coordinate 60,681 of PVIU01005823.1, forward strand.
GATCTTGCCATCAAAACATCAAATCAAAATGAGCTAGGCATGCACTTCTTCAGTCTCAGAACTTGGGCTGTAAATGCAGGAAGATCTCTGTGTGTTTGAGGCTAGCCTGGTCTATATACGGAGTCAGCAAATGCAGGAAGAAATCTGTGTGTTTGAGGCTAGCCTAGTCTATATAGGGAGTTTCAGGCCATTCAAGGCTACATAGTAAGGCCCCATCTCAACAATAAAAACATAAAACATAAAAAAGCAAACCCCAAAACTAGCCACAAAAGTTCTGCTATGGATGACATAATGGGGCAGGAGATAGGGGACTGGAAATGATCTAATCATAATGCCTTATGTAGATTGCTTTTCCCTTTGCTTGGTAAAATTCTTGATGAAAACATCATGAAAGATGATTTATTTTGTCTCGATTTGAAGGTACAATAACTGTGGGCAGGCATGGTGGCAAGAGAGTGATGTGACTGCTTTCCTTGTGTCTACAGTTAGGAATAAAGAATCTTGTCTGTCTCCCTCCCTCCCTCTCCCCCTTTATTTCTTTCTCCTTTAGCTTATGTCCAGTCTAGGGCCTAGCACATGGAATGATGCTGCCTACATTCACAGTGAGTCCTCAAAGACATCCCCAGAAATTTGTCTCATATTGACTATCACAGTAAGCTGTCAAAATGTGTATTTTGAAATCCCTTGTTATTGATCAAAAGCTATATACCTGTCACATGGTAGGGACTCAATAAAATAGCATTGCCTAAAATGTGGGCATTTTTGCTTTTTAATAAGGTAACTGATCAGTAAAAATCTTTCAAGTATCAACTAAGCATCAAGTCATGTAGTTGTTAACGGTACAATGATAACAGCGAATTCAAGTGGAATCAACAAATATGGGCCTGCATTTGTGGAATAGGAAAAACCATAGTAGGAAGTAGATGGAGTGCAGTATGCACAGAGTGCAACAGGCACTGACTGGCTAAGGACAACAGGGATGCGTGGCAGAAAAGATGGGATTTGAAGACAAACAAGCAGGAGGATATCATAGGTTCTGATGCAGTGCCAGGGTGACTGATGGTTGAGTTAGAGAGACCACACAGTGAGATGGTCATGTACAGGAACAGAGAAAGGGCAGAGAGAGAAAAGGCTCAAAAGTCAAACTGAGCTCACATTGGCCATGGACTTCCTGGACACTATCTTGTCATGAGAGGGTTTTTGGGTAGTAAGTGGAGGAACATATGTGTGCATATTAGAGCTAACAGCTAAATAATGAGTTGGATTTTCATGGCATGAATCAGATGACATAAAATAGCTGACCTAATAAGTTTTCAGTTAAAGATTTAATTGAACATATACAATGGTGATTGTAAAACTTGTCTTCCGATTTGGTGCCCTTTTGCCAGCCAAAGGAAGCATTACTAATTAATGAGACAATGAAAACAGATTGGAAAGCGTCATCTTCCTACCTTGGAAACAACTTTCTATAAATGGGAGGTGACTGAATCTATGGAAAGTTAATCTTTGGCAGGTAGATATGTATCTCCTGAACAGCAGGCCAACCCATGTTATGTTAGTCAGGGTTCTCCAGAGAGACATGAGCATATTCATTCTGTTTAACCTGTTTCCTCCTACAGTCCATGCACTGTGCGTTTATAGAGATGGAGTAAGGAGTGAAAAGAGAGGAGAGACTGTTTATTAAATGAGTTGACTCATGACGACAGAGCCTGAGAAGTACCCTGACAAACATTCTGCAAACTGGAACCTCAGACAACGTCCGAAGACTGCATGTCCAGGAAATGTAACAGAGAACACCCTAAATCTCAATACATAGCTGAAGGCCCGAGAACCTTGAAGCTTCTCATTTGAGTGCTGTGGTCCAGAGGTCAGGCTCTGGAGTTTGAGTGTCTTTTTTTTTTTTTTTTTTTTTTTTTTACAGCAAGTGCTTTACTGTCTGGGTCAGCTCTCTAGGTCATAAGCCCTGTACTTTACAGAAGTTGTATTTAAAAGCTATAAGTTACTGTAACGGAAGCTTTCCATTCCTGAAGAATTTACTGACCTTAGAACTCAGGTTATAACCTGAATCCATCACTCTTTGTACCTTGAGAAGCAAACATTTATGTCTTTGAGCATGCCTGTAAAGTGAATAATGCATGGATACTTGGTAAAGCTTAACTAAGCCATCAGTCATGTTTGACACACTATAGACGACAAACAAGTAAATGCCATTTGTCTTTATTTTGTTGTTCATTGGTAGAACAGCTTGTGTTCTTCTACCTGAATCATAGCGCCCATCTTACATATTCAAAGTACTTTTTAAGTAATCTGTCCCATTTCTAAGACCACTGGTAAAATCGTGTGGGGAAGTTTGAAGATTTATTTGGTTTTTAATTGTATGTGTTCATTTGTGTGTCCGTGTGCACGAGTGTGTGTGTCTGTGTTGCGGTATGTGTCGATCAGTGCAGCTCAGCAAGGAAGCTAGAAAAAGGCATTGGATTCCCAGGAACTGTAGACACAGGTAGTTGTGAGCCACCTGGCACAGGTACTGGGACCCAAACTTGAGCCCTCTACAAAATCTATATGTGCTCTTAATTGCTAAGTCATCTGTGCACTCCTTGTGAGGAAAATATACTTTCCTGCTTTTTAGAGGGGAAAGATGTCAGTTTTTTTTTCTTTTCATGGTTGTGACAAAATGCCTGAATAAAATAACTTAAGAAAGGAAATATTTGACTCCGCTCATGGCTTCTTAGGTTTCAGGACATGGTCAGATGTGTCCATTACTTTCATGTCTGTTCCGGGTCGGGGGTATCATGGTGGAAATGTATGATAGCGGATGCTTCCTATCAAGTTCAAACCAGGAAGCTACTCTGGACTAGCAGTAGAGGTCAGAGATGCTGCCAAGAATCATAATGCATGTGCAGTGACTTTCCCAAGTCAACTGTGCTAAGTAGTAGCAGTGTTGAGATTTAAAAACAATACTTTAGGTTATAACTTTGACCATGCATGTCTTACCACGTCCCCAATTTCTAGTAATATGCTTTTTAAAATATGAGTCTCAATATTAATTATTGACATGAGTACTTCAGGACCAACTTAGCCATTCTTCAGCTTTGCATGGGTTTTTTTTTTCACTTCCTTTAGTCAGCGAGTATGCTGTTTTCATTTAGTTCACAACACATACCTACGACCTGTCTTCCAGATGTACCAGATATGAAAACTTAGAACTCTGAAAGGGACGGAAAGTTACCAGTAATAGGCTAGATGTCACATAGCTACCTAAAATAACTTGGTAAGCTTTCTTTGTTAGAAACACCTGTGAGCATTTGCATTGTGTACAGGAAGTCACTTTTTTCCCTTTTAAACAGGAGTTAAATTGTGAGAGACTTGCAGTTAAATTTATTTTTGACAGTACTGTGAGATGAGAGATGTGTGAAGGCCAATTAAGACGACTTTAAATTGCATGTTTTTTCATCCAATAGCTGCCAGAGTTTTTATTTGTTTGGTTTTCTTATTGGTGTTATTTTGGGGGGGTCTCACTAGACAACAGGGGCTTAGTTCATGATGATAGTATGTGCTATAATGCCTGGCTGCTGCTACTGGCTGCTGCCACTCTTTAGTAAGAGAAGTGAGGTTCTATACAGAACTTGAGAATGACTGAGGAAGCCGGTCTGCCATTCAGAAACACAGACCTACTCTCAGGACTTGGGAAATCCATTTTCCAATTATTGGAGAAGATGGCCCTCCTTATTAAATGAGACAGAGTGATTGACAGAGGCTTTGTGCTGTGAGATTCTGAAGAGCGTTGTGAGAAATCAATTAGGATGTCGGGAGGCAGTCACACCTTCCTTCTTGACTCTACCTTTGCTCGCTTGGGTGCCTTGTTAACTTGAGTTAGTGCTGTATTTTAATAGAAAGTCAGAACCCAGCGGATCTTTACTATGGTATCTTGTTGCATATTGTTTGCAGAAACTCTTTCCAAAGTATCCCAGACTGGGAGACTTTAACAATAGAATTTTTCCATCACTGTTTTAATAGATTTTCTGAAATCAAGTTGCTTGCAGGGTAGTTTCAGTTGAGACTTCTCTGACTTGTAACAGCCACCAGAATTCTGTCTTCTCTCTCTTGCCTTTCTCTGTGTGCAGGACTGTGTCTTATCTCTACCCTAGACATTGGTCCTATTAGGCTACGGTTTACCCCAATGAATTCGTCTTAACGTAATCACCCTTTGAAAGGTCTTGTCTCCCCAAATACTCATATGTTTGAGCTAGTCAGGACTTCAAACATGTGAATTTGTCAGGGAAAGAAGACGTGATGCAGGTCATATTATACCTTCAGCATGTAGATGCTCAATAAATGCTCATTCTTTTGCTGGTATGCTCAAATGGTGTCCACATGTATATATTAATGGTTGCATTGCATGTGGGCACGTGAGTCTGGAGGAAAAAGGTTGAAATGGTTGTTTTCCTAATACACACACACACACACACACATACACACACATATGCGTGATATATGTGTGTTACTTTTTTTCCTCAAGAGTGAGGGTAGTATCTGTGTAACATTCTGGATGGTGATGAAGAAAACAAAGGTAGTATAGAGCTAGGTAGATGTGTGCCTGGCTTTGTGCTGGTTCAAATGTAGTAGAAGAAGAGGGTGGATGAACAGGGCACCTTTGAGATCCATGACTTTTTCGAATCTGCAAAGGAATGAAAATTGAACCCTTAGCATGATGGTTTCGGTCTGGTCCATCTCAGACTCAACTTCAGTCAAGACTTGACCTCTGTTAGCATTTTTAACTTATTTTTATTTATTATTGTTTTATTTGTATGGTGTGTGTGTGTATGTGTGTGTGTGTGTGTGTGTGTGTGTGTGTATGAATGTGGGTGCATGTGTGCTTTGGTACATGTGTGGATGCTAGAGAACAACTTTGGGGATTTGGTTCTTGTCTTTGACCTTGTTGAGGCAGAGTCTTTCTAGTTTCCACCATTGTGCAACTCCATCCTCCAGGCTTAGCTTTCTGACCTTCTGAAGGTCTTTCTCAAGTTTATCAGTATCCTTGAAAGGAACTTCTAGAGCTGTAAGAAAAATGTAGGAATTTTCTAAAGATGACTCTCTGAGAATCGCAAGGCATAAAGCTGACATTTAGAAGGTTTCCGTGCTGCTCTTACCATTCATGTTCTGAGGCTCTTTCTGGAGTGAGCAGGAGAAGCTGCTCTCTTTGAGCTTTCAGTGTGTGAAGTAACTGAGGCAGGCCTCTGTATTTCAGCAAAGCCGTCCCTTCCTAGACATGCCATACAAGATGACTGAGATATAAACCACTGAAGTTGCTTGGGGCTTTCTTCATCCACCGCCCCACCCCGCATCTTACAGGTGCTCAGTTTGATTAAAGTCATCATTACCCATGTGTGGGATTTCAGACTGCCAAAGAAGGTTCTCGGTCCCAGGAGTTTAAAATTTAATTCTCCTTCATTGTTGGAGCTTAAATTCCTCACCACCTTATCAATGTGATACCAAACATATCAAGGTCGGTATTCATATTATCTCTCTCTCTCTCTCTCTCTCTCTCTCTCTCTCTCTCTCTCTCTCTCTCTCTCTCTTTAGTTTTAACTGTATCATGGATAGATTTGAGCTTGGAGAAAATTTTATGAGTGTTAAATATCAAAGATTTCTAAATGGCAAGTCTGGTAAACTCACATGCAGCCTATGAAATAATATATTCTCCCTAGACATCTCTATCTATCTTCCACCTATTCGCGGTTCAGATGCTGGACACTGTCTCCTCTTAATTAGCTTACTGTCTAGATAGAGGAAAGATCAGGATAGGAAATTTGTTTATTGGGTGCCATTGTCCTTCCGGACCGGATTGTTTTGCATACATTCATCTCATTTAATTCTCACCACACTCTTGGGTTTGGTGTCCTTTCAATGCTTAGATTTAATGAGTATTATCAAACTTGCAGTGTCACACAGAGAGGAGGTAAGAGGCAACTTCAGCCTTAATGAGAATTCCCTTGAGGAGGCTGGGATTAACGCTCAGTGGTGGCTTCATGGCAGTGCCCAGAATATTGAGGCTCTCAGTTCAATCCTCAGAGCCTCCTAAAGCATTTTTATGTAAGGCAAGGAGTGAGGCAGGACAGGGCAGGGATGTGCAATGAGAGGTTCATTTGCATTGTTACCTTATTTGTTTTCATTTTTGTTTATCTTATTTTTGCAAACTTAATTTTATGTTTTGTGTGTATATATATTATGTCACAGCACACATGTGGAGGACAGAGGAGAACTTGATAGAGTCAGTTCTCTCCTTCCACCATATAGGTCCTGGAAATTGGACTTATATCCTAAGGCTTGACAGCAAATATGCCTGTATCGATTGAGCCAACCAATTTTTAAAATCCCTTTAAAAATTACTTACTATTTATTTTATTTCCTTTTCTTTTGTGCTTTTTTTAAAAATCTAGCCTGTTCCTTTTTTTTTTTCTTTCGGGGGAGGGTGTATTTTGAGACAGGATTTCTCTGTGTAGTCATAGCTGTCCTGAAACTCTCTCTGTAGACCAGACTGGCCTGGAACTCACAGAGATCAGCCTGCCTCTTCCTCCTGAGTCCTGGACTTGAAGGCATGTGCTAACACTTCCTGACTTTTTGTTTTTAAAATTAAGTTTATTTTTTTATTTTATATCCCAGCAGCAGTTTCCCCTTCCTCCTCTTCTCCCATTCCTTCCTCCCATTTCCCCTTTTCCCCTAATCCATGTCTCCTCTGTTTCTGTTCAGAAAGGGTAGGTCTCCTATGGGTATCCACAAAATATCAGTCAGGGAATCTCAGAAATAACATATTTTGACCCCTTCATGTACCCTGTTACAAAGTATAAGACTTTCTTGTGCAGCATTAAATGAAAATTATAAGAGTCCCACTGGTAGATTAAGCTTTTGAATTAGGTCTCAGCTGACCATGCTCAGCATGGAATGGAGTCACTCCTGCTAAGGCTGCAGAGCCCCAAGCTGAAGGGCTACTTATTTGATCTGATAATTGCTCAGGGCTGGAGAACTAACAGCTGAATTTCCCCCCAAACAGGCCAATATCTTTTAGCATGGTAACAGAGGTCCCTGTACGTGATCCTTACACACAGGAAGGGAAATTCAAAGTAACTTCTCACCAGCTTGTCAATGATTTGCTTATCATTCTGTTGCCCTGTCCCCGCCTGGCACTGAAAGGAACTTGGACATAACAATCTCTTGTTTCTGTTGTCTGTGTCTGCTTTCTTCAAGCCCTTTTCTATCCACAGAAGCATCTTCTGTTCACCCGACCAGACCATTTGTTCCATTTTGTAGACGAAAGCATTATGAGTTCCAGAACTGAAAAATAAAGGCCATTATGACGCTTAAATTTACTTCTCATGTTGTCCTTCGAAGAGGACAAAGGAAATGGATTTTGGACACAGAAGTGTGTTCTTTCTCAGTCTACACTCCAGTGGAGGATCAACTCCTCAGAGTGGAAGATAGAATTTTTATCCTCCCCACACCCAAACCAAGTATGAAAAAGTCACTATTTCCCCTTTATGCCTTGGTGTTATGTATTCGTTTGACAAATGCTTTATCAAATAAGTTTGTCACTGCCAACCTGCCTTGACAGTTTTCTTGTTTATTTTTATTTATTTATTGGGACTGTAGAGAAAAGAGAGTTTTCATAACATTCTGAAAAAAATCAACAAAATTTATACTTTAGTTTACTGTTGTAGTTTGAAAGAATATGGCCCCCAAAGGAAGTGGTACTATTAGGAGATGTGGCCTTGTTGGAGTGGGTGTGGCTTGTTGGAGGAAGTGTATCACTGTTGAGGCTTCGTGGTCTCATATATGCTCAAGCCACACCCAGTGAGTCAGTCTACTTCCTATTGCTTGCATATAACCATGTAGCAGCTTCTCCAGTGCCATGTCTACCTGCACACTGTCATGCTTCCTGCCATGATGATAATGGAGTAAACTTTTGAAACTGTAAGCCACTGCATCAATTAAATATTTTTCTTTAAGAGATTTGCCATAGCCATGGTGTCTCTTCACATCAATAGAGACCATAACTAAGACATTTACCAGCAGGGGCCCTGAAATATTGCCTCAATCGGGGAATGTTTTGCTAATTTTTTGAAGAAAATGTTTCTGGTTTTGTGTGGTGGTGGCATGTGATCCCAGTACTCAGGAAGCAGAGGCAGATTTCTGTGAGTTTGAGGTTGGCCTAGTCTACAGAGCAAATTCCAAGACAGCCAAGGCTGCACAGAGAAACCCTGTCTCAAAAAATAAAAAAAAGAAAAAGAAAACATTTAATCTTTTAAATCTCTCTCTCTCTCTCTCTCTCTCTCTCTCTCTCTCTCTCTCTCTCTGTGTGTGTGTGTGTGTGTGTGTGTGTGTGTGTGTCTGTGTGTGTGTGTCTGTGTGTGTGTGTGTGGTTATGTGTATATAGGTGACAGAACAGCTCATGGGAATTGGTTACGTCTTTCTACCAAGTAGGTCCTGGAGATTGAACTCAGTTGTTCAGGCAATGATTGCTTTTAACCATTAAGCCACTACCCTGGCTCCTAGGCTGTATTCTTTTTATTATATACATTTTAATTTTTAGTGGTTTTGTTTTAATCCAATTTGTGACTTTGCAAAGTAACCTGAAGCTTTCTATCCCTTGGTGAGATCAGCAGTCCCTTTGATGTTATTGCTCATGTTCAGTACTTTTATTTGATGCCACCTTGTTGATATGGTAGGCAAGGGATATGGAGAAGCAATCTAAATTCCCTTTTTCTTTTGCAGGGAATTTTGAAGTGCTATAAAAGGGTGTATTTACTCTGTATTGTTTAATTTCTCAAGCAGTACAGCTTTTCTTTCTTTAATTAAGTGGTTTGGTTTAGACTCTCATGCTTTTGCGATAGTGACTAATTCATCAGGAATTAAGCAGAATTGTTGTAATTGTGAATCTGTGATCCTATTTCAGGCTCACACCAGCAAATTATTGCAAAATTTATAATTAGGTTGATCAAGACGTTTTTACGGGGCTCTGAAATGCAGATTCCCCAGCCATAGTTAAAGACAGTCTAATGACTGAAATGATTAGTCAGGCTGACACTCAGTGACTACCCCGATTTCAAGACTTGTCCGGAATTCAAATTTTTGTTTAATGTTTATTTATTCAGTTTGAGCGTATATGTGTGGACATACCACAGCGTACATAAAGGAGACCACAGGAGAGCCTATGTTGGTTAGTTCCCTCTACTATATGGGTCCTGGGAATGGAAGGCAGGTTGCTAGGCTTAGCAACAGGCAGCTTTATTTGCAGAGCCATCTCTCTGGCCTCTTGTCTATAA
>PVIU01005823.1:75000-108520 GCA_004026605.1 Ondatra zibethicus
TGGCAATTTATCAGTGATGATGACACCTGTGTTGATAAAATAAATCAAAGAGCATAAATTGAGACGCAGCACAGGTGTGAATCATATACTTCCTATGGCTCTGAGCAGCAACTTGTGAAGTAGTGAAATTTATTTTTAGGATTCCCTCCTTTCCAAAACACCCATTCGTGCCTTTCCTACCCATTTCCTATCCCCAGGTGCCTGTTGGAGCCATCCATCTTTCTAGCTATACTAGAGTATTTCCTAAGTACTTCTGATGATTTTCCTGCTGACTCCTTGAAGGAGAATCCCAGGCATTCTTGACCTACAAAAAGCTTGTCTTCTCTTCCGCAATCACATAAAAACTTGGCAAGTGATGTACCCTGCCCTGTAGGAAGTCCAAGGCCCTCCCCCTCCATCCAGGCTTAGGAAGGTATGCATCCAAATAGAATAGGATCCCAAAAAGCCAGTACATGCAGTAGAGACAAATCTCAGTGCCATTATCATTGGCTTCTCAGTCTGCTCCCAATTGTCAGCCACATTCAGAAGGTCCAGTTTGATCCCATGTTTGTTCAGTCCCAGTCCAGCTGGATTTGGTGAGCTACCATTAGCTCAGGCACACTGTCTCAGTGGGTGGACCAACCCCTTGTGGTCCTGACTTCCTTGCTCATATTCTCCCTCCTTCCGCTCTTCAACTGGACCTTGGGAGCTCAGTCCAGTGCTCAGTCAGTGGGTCTCTGTATCTATCTTCATCCATCGCCGGATGAAGGTTCTATGGTGATATTCAAGATAGTCAGTCATCAGTCTGACTAAGGGATAAGGCCAGTTCAGGTACCCTCTCCTCCACTGCCCAGGGTCCTAGCTGGGGACATCCCCGTGGACACCTGGGAACTCCTCTAGAGTCAAGCCTCTTGCCAACCCTAGAATGGCTCCCTTAATTAAGATATCTTCTTTCCTGCTCCCGTATCTGTCCTTCCTCCATCTCAACCATCCCACTCCCCCATGCTCTCCCCAACCCTCCCCTTCTCCCTTCTCTCTTCCTCTCTCCCCTTCCCCTCACCCCACCCCCATGCTCCCAACTTTTGCCTGGCCATCTTGTCTGCTTTCAATTTCCAGGAGGATCTATATATGTTTTCCTTTGGGTTCACCTTATTACTTAGCTTCTCTAGGATCACGAAGTATAGGCTCAATGTCCTTTGTTTATGGCTAGAATCCACTAATGAGTGAGTACATACCATATTCATATTTTGGGGTCTGGGTTATCTCACTCAGGATAGTGCTTTCTATTTCCATCCATTTGCATGCAAAATTCAAGATGTCATTGTTTTTTACCGATGAGTAGTACTCTAATGTGTAGTTGACTTGGTTCTTATAGAGACTGTTTATACTTGGTTTGCCATTCTTACCATGCTGAGCAGTGGTGACAAGCCACAGTTCCCTGTCATGTGATTATAACATTACTCCTTTGTATACTGAAACTCTAAGTTAAAACAATCACTGTGTTAACTGTGTTGTTTGTTTATAATGCCTTCAAGTTATAGTGAATTTATCAGTACACAGTTCTCTCATAAGTTGAGAATTATCTGTACTAATAAGCAGGACCTAAGGGTCTCTATAATACGTTTCTTTGAAATCCTTAGATTATGTATTTATGGTTCTTTGGGCATTGAGAAGATCTAGCAGAAAAGGTCAGAAGATACATCACTGTTTCTCCTCTCACTTTTATCTCTTACCTCTCCCCTCCACCACTCCAGCATCCAGGAAAGCTGAGCAGTGGATGGTGTGGTCAGATGATAAATTTGCTTTGTGGACTCTTCTTGCCTTTCACCCATTCTAAGGAGATACTGTATTTTTCTTTTTCAAGATAAATGTTCTTAGCCAGTGAAAAGGAAATATTTAGAAAGGTCCACATGCTCACACAATGACTTATATACTGCATAAAGGTATTATGAAATCCTCAAGGTTCTATAAATAATGGGACTATTTGTAATAATGATATGATTTCTATATGTGGGGTTTGAGGGTAGGCGGGCAACCTTCCAAGTATGATAGGGTAACTGCTGGATCAATAGACAATTTTTTCCTTCTCCCTCCTGTTGTCTAAATCATAGGTTTAAATGACAGCAGAATGTGTCACAGGTAGAGTTCAGGGTACATTATTGTTTTCTGCCATTCCAATGATTTGAAATTTTACCTCTTTCAAATGACAACACTTTGAAGACTGAGGATTTGATTAGCCCCTAGCAATTCACTAAGAGTCACAGCTATACAGTATTTTGAATATTCCTGTACATTCGGTTCAGCTTTCAGGATCATCTGAGGGAAAGGAAGTGGGTTATATATATATATATGTGTTCCTATGGCCATGTTTGGCATATTTATATTGCGTCCTCAAACATGGCCATGTGAGTCTGTGGCTCTGATGGGCATCCTGTTTAGTAGAGTTGTGCTCACAGGACTTCTGTGAATTACCTCCTTTTGTTTCATTCCTTCTGTATTCATCCCTTCCCACTGTGTACTGCCTGTATGTAGTGAACTGTTTTTAGTGTGAAGAGGGAATGGAATTAGAATACCCTGAAAGAATTACTAATTTTTAGAGATTTGAAAGCTGGGATTTCTTAACATTGTGCTGCATAGATCATCACACATCAGTTATGTGTCATTTACTGTGTCAATATGTATCTATTATACACATTCTCAGGAGTTTCAAGAGTGACGTGTATCATCCATCTAATCTATTCAGAGAGGAGGTTAACAGTAATAACAACAATAATTACTATTTTATAAGCAGGGACTCAGACAGCTCAGATTGCTCTCAAAGTTGACCTATAACTGAGGATGACCTTGAACATATAATTACCTTCCCTCTCCTCTTGAGTACTAGGATGACAGGCATGCATCATGGTTCATGGTTTATGCAGTGTTGGGGACCCAACACAGGGAATTGTGCATGGCAGACCAGGACCCTAGCCAAGTATACTATGTCATCAACCTGAGACAAGAGCATGATCCAGAACCAAGGGACCTTTATTTTGTAAAGGTGCAAAAGGTAGTATGATAAAAGATCATTTGGGGGGGGGGTTCAAGACAGGGTTTCTCTGCAGCTTTGGAGCCAGTCATGGAACTAGCTCTGTAGACCAGGCTGGCCTCAAACTCACAGAGATCCACCTGCCTCTGCCTCCCAAGTTCTGGGATTAATGGTGTGCGCCACCACTGCCTGGCTGATAAAAGATCATTGAAATAAAACATTGTACTTTACCTGAAGCTGTAAAGTCCTAAAATCCAGTGATTGGCACAATTCTTCTGGTTAGAATGAAACTGGTTCTTGAAAGTCCACTCCTCAGTATCTGATGCCTTGACAAATTGGACTGGATCTGAGGGCATGAAGACTCATCTTTTTTTTTTTTTTTTTTTTTTTTGCCAAGCTGTGACTGTTTATTAACTGACCAGATTACAAAAATACCATGGGCAACACCTTAGTTCATCCGTCTAATAAGCCTGTTTATCTGGTCTTCCCTGTTGCCAGCATCTCCACCTTCCACAAAATGAGTTGTCTTTTTCTTCAATCTTTTAAAAACCCAAATCCGGAAATGTATTCTCTTTGATCTCATCAATTCATGCCACGGATCCACCCTGGACATGTTTGTAAAATAACATTCTAAGTCTAAAACAAATAGAGTTCTATAAACAAGCACTTCCCTAACACAGCAGATGGCCACTAGGAAAGGTGCCCACAGCAGTGTGGGAGAGTACTTGGAGTGTTGTCTTCTTTTAATAATGACACTTACAAAATGGCATCTCTACTGCAGGTAGACTGGTGGACTGGTGAGATGGTTCAGTGGGTAGAGCACTTACCATGCAAGCATGAAAGCCAGAGTTCGAATCCTGAACAGCCATGTAAGTGTTAGGTAGATATAACAGTCCAATTTGTAATCCTAACACTTGAGAGGCAGAGATGGAATCTATGGGGTAAGCTTGCTGACCAAACTAACCACATTGGCAAGCTGTGTGTTCAGTGAAAGAAGACACCTAATGACAACCTCTGGCCTCCACACATGTACACACATACTCATATACATGTGCACACATATACATCTGCAAACATGCTGACACACATACCAATGCACTACATACACTTAACAGATATGTATCTATGATAAAGAGAAGTGGGAACAGGTCTAGGAATATAGTGCAAAAATGTAAATGGAAAAACACCTCAAACTCATGTTTTATTAATAGCTTTTAAAGGAAATACATGAAATTCTATAATCATAGAGTTTATTTATTTTGAAGTAGCCCAAACTGGTGGCAAACTCAGTATGTAGCTGACTATGATCTTGATCTTCTCATTGCTTCCACCTCCCATGTAATGAGATTACAGCCATATACTACCCTGCTTGGCCTCTAGCTTCTAAACAGGTTTCCTTGTTTATTTATTTATATTTATTCATTTACTGTCTGATATACTCACCTAATTACTCCAAATACAGAAAACTGTTAAAAATGTTTTATTGTTTTAATTTCAATGACATCATGATTGATTGTCCAGCTAATCTATCATGAAGACAAGGCATATGATTTATGCTGTATATTGTACCTAAAATAAAACAGACATTAAAAGCAAGTAAGGTGCATCAATAATTTAAGATCACAGGTTACTCATAGTTGGCCTGCATTAGCAGACAAGCCTGTCAACCTCTCTGAGTGAATGATGATCATGACAGAGGGCAGTATGACACAAGAGTTTGCCAACCTCTCTGTAGCTGGTTTATTTGAGGATTGACTCTAGAACCTTGTGCAGAGTAGGCAAGAGGCCCCCTGAGGCATGCCCCCAACCCTCATTTTGCTTTTTTAAAAAGTTTTATTAACTTCTTCTATATGAATGGGTATTTTGCTTGCATGTATGTTTATATACTATGTATGTCAAGTAACCTTGGAGGCTAGAAGAGGCCATTGAATCCCTTGGAACTGAAGTTGAAGACAGTTTTTAGCTTCCATGTTGGTACTGAGAGTTGAAACGGGGACCTCTGCAAGAAAAGACAATGCTCTTGACCACTGAGTCATCTCTAGAGTCCCTACTATTTATTTTGAGATAGTGTCTCAACAAATTATCCAGAAACTGGCCATAAGCTCACAATTAAACTATATTTGTCCTTATCAGTTTTCCTTCTGTTATAGTTATTCTTAATAGTCAAATTGACACACTCTTGAATCACCTGGCAAAGAGTATCAATGAAGGATCGATTGTCCAAGTTAGCTTGGCCTGTGGTCATGTCTATGGGAGGTCATCTAGGTTCTAGATAATGTTAATTGATATGGAAAGACCCACCTGCGTTGTGGGCAGCATCATTTTCTCATACTAGACTCTAGATGAAGGAAAGCAGAGTGAGAAGAACACTAGCGAGCATGCATCCATGTTCATCTCTGCCTTCTCTTAACTGTGCATGTGCTGAGAGGAGGTACAACAAGTTCCTGTGGCCTCCAAGTCCCCACAGTGACAGACTGTCTGTCACCTGGAATTGTGAACTAATGTAAACTATTTCTACTCTAAGTTACCTTGTGTGAAGTTATTTTATCAAAGAAAGAGAAAGACAACTAAAATACCCCTTCCTAAGCATTTGGGACCACCTTCAGAACCAGGTTGAAAGCTCTCATGTGCAGTGCACATCTGAATATTGAGAGACAATGACTGTCTACATGCAAACTTTATTTCGAGACACCCACACTTACAAAGGACCAGTTAATTTACTCTCCTGGTCAGTGGCTCAGATCTCTTAAACTCAGTGCTTTCTTATAAAATCCATAGGTTGGGTCTGGGGAGATTTATTAGCAGTCAAGAGCATTTTCAACTCCTTCAAAGGACCTAAATTTGTTCTCAACACCAGAGAACCTCCTAAGTATGGGATATGTTATTTGGTACGTAACCAAATATAAGTTAGTTATTTTCTCTTAGAATTTTATTTTATGCAGTCCATGCCACCATCATGTCTGGATTGCTTTCAGTCAGACTTGAAGGCTAAAGAAACCAGAAGTTGGAAATATTAAGGAGCACAATCTTGACAAGAGTGATGTGGAATACTGATGTCAACAGACTTCTCCAGGTTTGCAGGTTAGAACACAGTTGGTCATATTAACGCTGGAAGGAAGCTCTCTTGAAAATAATTCTGTTTGCTAGTCAGAGTCATCCCTTCTTTCCATGCAGTAAAGGCTGGCTCTTTCTATTCACTGTCCTTTCAGAGCCTGTCTTGTCATGTATCTCTTCCTGACACTCAAAATGCTCCTCCTCTTTCTATTCCACCCTAATTCAGAGCTGATGGTCTATGTAATGTCCTCTAACCTATCTTATGTTTGGGGACTTCGTAGGGCTTCTACTTGCCATCTCAAGGTGCTCTGCCCTATCACTAGTCTCAAGTTCTAGTCAACTCATTTGTATGGAAGACTTTCTGAGAAGAGGGAACCTTAACTCTCCCTATTACTGTTCCTCCCACAGGGATCCTGTCTGACAAATGTGTGCTTGACATTCAGGTTATTGATGCCACATGGGGAACACATGTTGCCTTCTGGTTACAGAAAGGAACAGCCAAGTCTCCCACGTGTGTCTGTAACAACGCCAGTCACACTAAAGTACTGATGTTACCTCTGGGCGTAGAGGTACCATATTCAGCATGTAAAATCACAGAACACCAAGCCAAACCAGGATTCTAGATAATAATTTTTTCTTTTTAGTTTTTTTTTAAATTATGAAAACATACTTCTTTTGCTGTTTTTGTTAAGAGAAGGTTTTGCCCAAGAGAGCCTTGAACTTGCTATGTAGCTGAGGATTATTTTGAATTTTTGCTCTTCCTGCCCTGCCTCCTAAGTATAGGATTGTAGGTAAGTGCCTTAGCACCCATGCTATTGGTTTATGCATTGTTACAAATGGATCCTGGAGTCTCTATCTGCTAGACAAGTACTTTACTCACTAAGCAACATTTCCAATATTTCTCTATAGTTTTTCATTTTTTCCACTGGAAGTCACTTTATTGCTATGTTCATTTAGCACAATAGTATTAGTAGGGTTTCCTCTGGGGTCCATGACCTATCTTACCGCAGGTTCTTGGCCTCATTGACAACTTCAGACATGGATTCCATCTCATGAAAGGTTTTAAATCCAATAAAAAGTGGTTGATTACTTCTGTGACATTCGTGCCACTATCACCCTAGTGGGTATGTCTTGCAGACAGCTTGCTGTTTCCCTGGTTTTTAAAGTAGGAAATATCTGACATAGGGCTTGCTTCAGTGGCCCTATCCCAAATCATGCCTTGTCAAATTTCATATTATCTGATGTGGGGTTTGCTTCTATGGTCCTGTCTTAAACTATGCCTTGTTAGATTTGTCTTAATTTAAATTTATATCAATTTTGCTCTGCATGGCTTCTTTTTCTGCTGTCATTTTGCTGTTTTAAAGGGTGCATTAAGCTATTTATCATAATTAGTGAGTTCTTTCATGCCCTCTTAGTCTTGGAACCATAGGCCAGTCCTTCAATTCCTGACCCTAGTTTCATGACTTGTCTCCATTGTCATTTTTCTCACTGGTGAAAAGAGGATACAGATGTGTCACTAACAGAATAAGAAGATCCTAGTATCTGGCACTTACTCATAGTTACTTATTATTTCATGTAGTCAAGATATTGTAATTCATTTTATTTTTTAAAGCTATTATATTTATATGTTTTTTGAGGTGTGGTGGTGGTTGTGGTAGTAGTGGTGGTGGTGTGTATGTGTGTTTGTGTGTGTGGAGTGTGTGTGTGTGTGTTCATGAAAGTGGACATTAGTGTACCACAGTCAGTATTTAGAGGCCAGAGGGCAATCTAAGGTTTTGGTCCTTGCTGTCCACTTTGAAACAGTGTCTATTTTTTTTTAATCCCCACTGAATATGTCAGATTAGCTAACCTGTGTCCTTAAAGGGATTCTCCTGTCTCCACTTCAAATCTCACCATAGGGGCTCTGGGATTACAGATGTGTGTGCTGCCACATCTAGCTTTACTTTGGTTCTAGGAATTTTGACTAGCTTGTCACGCTTGCCAGCCAATGACTCTACCTATGGAGCCATCTCTCCCCCATCTCTCTGTCCTTGCCCATCTTTTGCCAGTTCTTCTATTGTTCTAGCCACAATGTAAACCTAACCCATAACTTTTATTTATTTGTTTAGTTGTTTATTTTTGAGACAGGGTCCCAATGTGTAGAACAGGCTGGCCAGGAATTCACAGAAATCTGCCTGCCTCTGTCTACCAAGTGCTGGGATTAATCATATGTGCCATCACACACAGCAACTTTTACTTTCGGAGTGAGATTTTACTATTCTAATAAATGGAGATGAAATGGGAAGTATTTGACTCTCAGCAAGACAGTAGCAGTTCTCACCTTCCCCAGAGGACTCTGTATTTCTATGGCAAACATCCTATTTGCACAATAATCAAAGAGGAAGAGAAGCCACTGGCTGTTGAACTAGTGTCCAACTGAGTATTGGAAGGCTAGATGCTGGGTGTACTCTTGCTTATTATGACCGCATCCCTGTTTTTCAGAAAGATCAAACCACCCCATTCTAATTCTTCATATGCTTTTGTTTTCTTGGAGCTATTTTTGGACTGATATTTCAAAGTTGTAAAATGTTACCCTATTTATTTCAAGCTCTTCCTACGAACCACCTCAATGTGTATATCTGAAAGAATCAGTGTATGAGCTTAGAGAGTGGGAAGGAAGGGTTTGTAGAGTTCTAGACAACTAAAAATATGCACACGTATGTCCCAAGTTTTGACTTTTCAGTGAAAACCATGTAAGGCTATGCATCACATATTTGTTTAGAAAAACAGGCCTAATGATGCAAGTTGCAGAAAAAAAGTGGCCGCTTTCAATTCTGATGCTTTTGTGTCTGTACAGGCTACCTATATCTACGTGTTATTTTCTTTTGCTTTTTGTTGTTTTGGATTTTGTCTTTTTCATGAAAAGAGACCCTTATATGCCTGATACGTGGTCATTTCTTTCCTCCAAGCAGACCATCTGTTAAGTAGGATGTTGTCACCCGGGATCTCACTCATTTTATACTCAGCTATGGAGCTTTGTGAGATTCTGTACAGATGCGATGTGGAGCAAGAGATGTCTTGCCCCAAGGAATACAAACAAATAAATAAATAACTTTTAGGGTGTTAGACTGAAGTTTTGTTGATTTAATAGCTTTCACACATTTCTTTGAAAATGATTGCCTCTTGTGTAGAAGATGGTGTACCTGCAGTGTTCATAGAACGTTGAATCCATGGGAATCTTGTCACTGTAAAAACAAAGCAAAACAAAATAGTGGAGGGCTGGCAAGATGGCCCCACAGGTAGAGGTGCTCGCTGTCAAGTCTCATGACCTGAGTTTGATTCCTGAAACCCACAAGGTAGAAGAAGAGAACCAACTTCTTATCTTCTGACCTACACATGGCAGCCATAATGAAACCCTAGCCACCCCCAAACTCCACACACAAAAAATGTAACAAATTTTAAGAATTCAAATTTAATTTTCTTAAAAACAGAAATAATGCCGATTCTCTTTGTTTGATTTTCCTTGTCTTTCTATAGCCATCAGGGAAATGGAAAAAATTAACACAAAACTTTTACAAATTCAAGTGAATAGTTTATTGAAGTGTTGTTTGTTCTCTATTATTTTTGCTTCTATAACTATATGTTGGAGACATAAGGAAAGATTTGCTCATGATCACAACCTGTGAGCTCCTTATGGCTATGTTTGGCACCTTTCCTGCTCTGTAGAGCAGAGATTAGAAGTTTTTAATTGTCTAGAAAGGTGTATTTCCCAATCTTCTTACGAAGCTTCCAATGTGGTCTTTGAAATATTGGCATAAAATTTTCAATTTTGACAAAGGAGAATTTTTTTAAGCTTTCCTTTTGTTTATGTGTGGTATGCATGCATATATGCATATTCTTGTATGCATATACATGTGTATGTGTACAGGTATGTTTGCACATGTGTGTATCAGGAGTTTTTCTCTATCGTTTTCCAGTTTAATCATTCAGGCAGGGTCTCTCACTTGAACCCAGAACTCAGTGATAGCCTAGACTCACTAGTCAGTGTCTTCCAGGGAATTCCCTTCTCTGCTCTCAGAGTGCTGAAATTACAGCTGGGGTGCTGTACTGACCTGCCGTTTATGTGGGCTCACGGGATACAGCTCCAGTTCTCAGGCTGTATCACATCAAGAAGTTCATCCACTGAGTCTTCTCCTAGGCCCTGTGAATTCTTCTTAAGAAACACTTCTATTTTATAAGTATGCTTACATAATAAAAAAAATTCCATTATATTTGTTTTGAGATCAAAAGCAAGACACTTTTTGTATTATGTAATTTATCCATAAATGGCAAGAGAGGAAGAAAATGGATTTGAGGGGAGTTGAATATGGATATAACTATCCTGAGAACCTACTGACTTTTTTATTTTAATTTCTGTTTCAGAAAAATAACTTTGTAGTCACCCTGCCATGTTCATCGTATACTTAAACAAATATTTTGGTTTGCTTTAAATTGGTTGGATTTTGCAACTCACATATTTTCCTGAATTGTCTTAAACATTTAATGTCCTTGACACTTAATTTTATAAACCAGAAGTGATTTTTCTTTTCTTACCAGACTGGAAGGAAAGAAAAAGGAGATCCTCTCAACATTGCAATTGACAAGATGACCAAGAAAACAAGAGATCTGAGGAGACAGGTATGGTTTTCTTTCTATTTTTGCCACAAGAACTTTGTGATGACTTTTTCAGAATGCTGTTTTCCAGGGCAGCATTTTAGAGCTTACACATTCAGAAGACTGTTTGTTATTTCATCTAGATAAACATAGACAGAAATCTATTAACAGTTAGAAAACTGCTGAGCCAAGAGATGAGCTGACTGCAAGACTCATGGTGTTAATATCCTGAGAGGTAGCCTCTCACTGAGAAGACAGGATCTTCTTAGGTGGGAACTTGAATTCTTCTCTGTGTACATTTGGTTTTTAGTTTCTGAATCAAGATATGCCAGGAAACCTTCATTGATCTATGAGAGTTCTTACAAAATGTCCAAGGCATTGAATAATGTACTAGGATGCTAATGTTTAATAAGAAATAAAACCCTTAATACAATGGGTTCATTAAGGTCTCAGACCCAATGTATTCCATTGTAGATATAGTTAGGATATTTATCAGATTAATTTTGGGGAATCCCAGAACCAAAATAAGAGTTTGTGGCATGGACTAAATGGCCATTGGTATCATTAGTCTGATGACTCCAATTTTTCCCCCAGGGAATATATCTGGGGGATGGAGGTGGTTTTCTCATGGCAAATGTTTTATGAACATTCACCAGTGTTGACTTTGAAGTTTCTGTTTGTTTGTTTTTAATCATGTAAATGATTTATAATGATTAAATGGTATATTTAATACATAAGATTTTATTATTACTCAATGTTTTCTGAGGATTTATTTGTTTGTTTTTGTCTTTAATGAAAGAACACATTTAAGGCAGTGGTTCTCCGCCTTCCTAATGCTGCCATCCTAGTGCAACTCCTCATGTTGTGATGACCCCCAACCATAAAATTATTTTGTTGGTACTTATTAACTGTAATTTTGCTGCTGGTCTGAATCGTAATGCAAATATCTATCTGATATGTGACACAATGGGATCATTACCCACAGGTTGATGACCACTGATTTAAGGAGACTCAACTGATTCTTGAGATGCTCTGAGAACATTGAAAGCCAGGTTCTGACAGGCTATGGACCTCTTGTAATCCTCATTTCTTGACATCCACTGGCATCAAAAGACCATACAAGTCACCGCAGAATAGGCTGATCCTAAAGATCTGAATTATGATCTTAAGTGGTACATTTAATATTTGATTTAAAAATAGTTACTTTGGAACTAGAGAGATAGTTTAGTGGTTACAAGTACCTACTGCTCTTGTAGTACGCAAACTCAATTCCCAGCACCTACGGGGCTGCACACAGCCATCTGTAACTCTGATTTCAGGGGAAGCTGATGATGCCCTCTTCTGTCCTGTCCAGTTACCAGGCACACATGTGACGCAGACATTCATAGAGGCAAAATACCCATACTCATGAAATACAATAAAGATTTTTAAAAAATTATTTTTAAGCGTACGTGAATGTGGAATGTTTTGTTTCATAATTTTGAGATAAGCTCTCACCATATGGCTCTGACTGGCTTGGGACTCACTATATAGAGCAGGCTGGTCTTGAATTTAGAGTTCAGTTTTCCTCTGCTTTCCCAGGCCTGGGATTAAAACTGTGCTTTAATAATGAGCTTGCTGTGTAACTATTGTGTTATACACATTCCCCATTATGCCTCTTCATTATCTCTTTTTTTTTGCCCCTCATGAGTTTCATCAGTGCCCTTTATCCTCCTAGATAGTTTTATATGTAATTTCCCCTCCCTTCTTTCTCATGCACACATACTATTTTATGTATGTATATAAAATCTAGGAGCCACTAATGAGAAAGAGCATGGTATTTTCCTTTCTGAGACTGACTCAATTCACTTAGTACGATTATCTCTTGTTTCATCCATCTCTGGAACCATTCTGATATTTTCTCATGATGCACCCTACTTCATTTTATAGTGTGCTCTATCTAGAAGGGACTATACCCCTTGTTTTTATCTCCCTGACACCTACACTTTGAGTCTCGCCTAACAGGTGTCCTATACCCTCTGGCGGCTTTAGCATATGCCCGTCTTCATCACTAATCTGATTGTGTTAGTCAGTAGAAGGAACTGCTGCCGAAGGCAGCACCTGCCACGCTTTCTGCAACTGCAGAAAGACTAGATTGGTGCAGCTGCATCTACCATTCCCTTCTGGAGCACACCAAGCAGAGTTAGGATCATCAAGGAGCCAGCGCAGGCATGGCTGCGGAGAGTCCTGGATGTGCTTGAAATCAGAACACAGCTGCTGCACTGGTTTCTCTTCTCAACTAAAGTAGTTGCTGGGACCAACTGCTTTACAGGGAGGAATTTAAAAGAGGAGACATTTATTTTGGCTTCCGTTTGGAAGGTACATAGTGCGTCATGGTACGGAAGTAAAGATTTTGGAAGGTGAAGCTGATTGATCATGTCTGGATGGATCAGGAAGCAGAGAGGGCATAGAAAGAAGAGTGGGCTGAGAACTTAAAACTGCACCCCCCACCGAGACCCATTTTCTCAACCAAGGGGCCACTTCCTATGGATTTATATATAACCCCCAGAACAGCATCAGCAGCTGAGGGTCAATCATAGAAGCAACTGGGCCTGGGAGTGATGTATTTTTCATCCCTCTTTCCTGAAAATAGATTACCCTCCCCACATACTATATCTATTTCCCCTCCCTCCACTCCTCCCAGACCCTCCTCCCCTGTCCTCCCTTCTACAACCACCCCGTTTCTGTTCTTCATTAAAAAACAAATAGGTTTCAAAGAGATAATAATAATGAAACAAAATAAAATATAATATAATAAGAGGAAGCAAAACCTAACACATCAGAAGTAGACAAAACAAACAAAAAGAAAAGAGCCCAAGAGAAGGCATAAGAAGCAGAGATCCACTCGTTTGAACACTCAAGAATTCTATAAAAATACTAACCTTGAACCCTCAATATAAAGGCAGAGGACCTGGAATAGACTGGTGTGGGTTCAGTGCTGGCTGCTTCAGGCTCTGTGAGTTCATATGAGCTTTGATCATTTTTATTTAGAGGACCTTGTTCTCCTGATGCCTTTCATCTCCTGTGGCTCTCACAGCCTTTCTGCCCCCTCTCCTAAGGGTCCCCTGAGCCCCGAGGGGAGGGATTGGATGGAGCTGTGCCCTTTATGGCTGAGTGCCCTAAGGATTATGAGACACCTTTTACATTACATTTACATTTACATGCAAATCACAGCACTACAGTTCTACTTGGGTGCTTTTGGGATGTCACTGGGGTGTTCCAGGAAAGAAGTTATGCTTCAAATAATCTCCCCCACAAGACAGAACTCTTACTTCTGGAATCTGGAGACTTTGGTTGCTGGTTAAAAGAATCTTTTAAGGACAACATTTCCTTTTGGTTGTTGTTTTTCTTTGAAATAAGGCACAAAAAAAGATTGTCCCATTGTGTGTTAGTAATACCAAATGCAATTCTGCCTAACTTGAGCTCTAAGATCTATTTCCCCTCCCTCCACTCCTCCCAGACCCTCCTCCCCTGTCCTCCCTTCTACAACCACCCCGTTTCTGTTCTTCATTAAAAAACAAATAGGTTTCAAAGAGATAATAATAATGAAACAAAATAAAATATAATATAATAAGAGGAAGCAAAACCTAACACATCAGAATGTGTTATCTGATATAACACTTGTCCTATCTGATATGAGATGATGTGGCTAATAGGAACTAGAAAGTTAATTTAAAAAAAAAAAACATTGGCTCATAATGAATGTCTCAACTCTGTCTCTAAGGTTGTCGCATGACTTTAGATACCTGTTTGGTGCCCACCCCTCTTCTCTCTTGCTTTGAAACAGTTTCACTCATAGCCCAGGCTAGCTTTGAAGTCCCAGCAATCCTTTTCTGTCAGCTTCTGAGCGTTAAGATTATAGGTGTCAGTCATCATGCCTGGCTCTGGAGTCGCCATCTCTTGATCTCCTCTTCATATGAAGTGAGGAGCCAAACTCAGTCTGGAGGCTCTCTTTGAGCTACATAAAATTGTGTGAATTCAAGGAAAGTATTCATTCATGTCCTGTGGCAGAGATCCCAAGGGAGAATAATCAGATTTTAGAAGCATGGACAGCGTCTCCAGGGGTTGCCTTTTCTTAGCCTCGGGAGCAAGCTATCAACATGTGCTCCTACCTCCCTGCTTTATTGTTTATAGGGATTTGGTTTTACATCCAGGAGCCAGCTCTTTAGTTGTCTCTACTTAGAGACTTAGAGGTTGTCTCCTCCCTCCCCACTAACCCCCCCCCACCATTTTATTAAGAAGGGGTGGTAAGGGAATTCCCAGAGTTGTCTTTTAGCAGAAGAGAATGGTAGAATTTGAACGACTCTGAAATAAGTCTCCTGGAGAGCTGCATTCATGGTGGTAGGCAAAGCAGCATTGTTTCTATGCCTGTCAGTTTTTGCTTACCTCACATTTACAGGAATGAGGATAACAGGATTGTTTCATGGTATTAAGACACAGCAGTAATAGCATAATACCCCACCACATCTGTGGATTTGGTTCAAACACCTTTCTTTTTCTTAATCTGTCTTTCTTGGACTAAAATGGTCCCCATCTGCCAGTTCCGTGGCTACCCATATGTTGGGATATTTTTGTCTTCCCATCCTTTCTATCTCTCCACGTTTACCTGTATGGCACAAAACATTCACTGATCTAAATTGAAACTCGGTTTGGATGGAATATGCAGTGACTAATTTGCCTGGCTCAGCTGAGCTCCCCCACCCCTTAGATTGGGCAGTGAGGGCCTGGAGGTATGGCTCAGCAGTGAAGAAGGCTTGCAGCTATTTCCAGTATCCATGTCAGGCCACACCCAATCCCCTGTAACTCAATCTCCAGGGAATCTGACACCCTTTTCTGCTCTTCATGGGCACCTGTGTATGTGTGGTGCACACTCACACAGCCAAACATACATAAACTCAAAGAAAATGAAATACATCTTAAAATTAAAAAAATAAAAGATTTAGGCAGTTAATAGTATTGAAGACCGTTTCCCTTGATACTGACTGTCAAATGTAACAGTGTCTGCATGAGTATTTTCTGCTGGTGAGATGTTTTCCATGGCAGATAAACCTGCCTGACAACACATTATAAAGGAGATTCCCCCAATGACCCAGGACTATGTCCATGGACACATGCATTCTGCATTCCTTGTTATAGTGAGCACACTGGAGATGATTACTCAGGCACAGCTTACAGCCAATTAAAAGTCTTCATTCCAGCCACCTGGGACTAGACTACAGACCCAAGTGTAGCCCTGAGCATTTAGACCGAGTGGCTTTTAAAGGTAAAAACCACATTCTGGTATCTTGCTCTGGGGCTGCAAGGGGAGGTTTGGACGTTTAGGCAGTTTAACAGAAGCTAAAATAAGTTAGGTAGGGTATCTTGGCCTCAGGTCCTAGAACAGAGTTAGGTAATTTTCCACAGGACTCTCCATCAAGGACATTAAATTCAAGTTACTCCTGAAATGGCCTCTGCAAAAATGCAAGACAGAGGAACCTCTGCACTGTCTCGCTCTCACACCTTGGTTTTTCGAGAAATCAAATCTGATAGAGAGAAAAAGAGGAAATAAAAGGTTATCGTTAACAATGAGACTTGTCCAACTTACATGGTTTCCCGCTTTTGCCTCTTGCGCTTCCTCTCAGCCCTTGGGAAGAGCCCTTTAGAAGGGTGACCCTGGAACCTTCCAAAGTTACACTTACTAAATTAAAACAAATAAAGTCAATCACAATCCTTATCTTAGATGTCCCTAATTAGGGACATGGAGTTAGATTTGTAGACCCTTAAAAAATCGAAAGTCTTCAATAAAATAGATCTTTGTTGAAGTTGAACTTTTAAGCAAATAGGAATCTTCTCTCGAGGCTACCCAGTGGAGTTGAGTCACACACTGTGGGAAAGGTCACAGGAACAAAAGGGTGTCACCTTAAACTGACTGGCATAAATTCATCTTGCCAGTTAAAATCTGTGACAGTGGGCATTAGTAGAACAGAATTCTCTTAAGAGTCTTTTGTATGAGATTAAAAACATAGATTTATGGAACAACAACTGTCAACTCTGAGCAGTATGTTCTAATTTTAGTGGGCAAAGTGGGTCCCATGTCTGGGCGGTTATCCCAGCTGTGATTCTGGATCCGGTCTGGAAGCAAGGCTTTTGGCTTTCTCCATGTCTGGGTACAGAGATGCTTCAAAGTCCATCCTTCACTCGCACAGGACCTAGTCTGTGACTGTCTGCCTGCTGCACCTGCCCGTTGTTCTTTAATATACAACCTGTGAACACCTTTCAATCTATCCTAGGTATTCAAGGACACTACTTCATTTTGGGGATCATTTTGATTTTTTTTAGTAGTCTTTTACTCAAAATTGATATACAAATTAGTATCCAATGTTTCCCTAATAATTAGCAACCATACTATTAATGGCTAATCTAGTCATCCTCATTCCTCAAACCAATCAGGAACTTAATTTTTATCATTAGGTTCCTGCTTGGTTTAGAGAACAGCTTTCAAGATTCAGATCTTTACTTCCGCCATCTGGCTCTCAGGGATCACACTAAGGTGTGAGGCTTGGCAGTAAGTGCCTTTACCTCCTCACCCTTCTCAAGGGCCAACTTCTAGGCTTCCTCCCTCATGAGCTATGAGAAAGGCCTCACAATACAGTGCAGTGGTGTTCAACTTGGTAAAAGCCTCAATTTTACTGTTAACAATGAAACTATTTTTTAGTAACACTGATTCATCTATAGGATGCTTTCATATTGAGATAGTTACTACATGGAGGGGTTAATATAGCAAATAATTAAGAGCACCAAAAGGAAACACACCACATGTGTTAGAGGGTTCACTTATCTCTGAAGACCCTACAATTTTGATAGAGTTTTCTAGCTGCCTCTATTGGAACGCTTCCTGAGAGAAAACCTCGGGCTGACAGTGGGCCATCATCACTGGTTGTTTGCAAAGTCACTGTTTGTAGAATGTAACCAGACTTAGCTGATCCATGGAGAGACTTCATGATGTGCTGGATCATTTCATGAACTGACCACATTTAGTCCTGAAACTAGATGAGAGAGGTGAAAAGATGGTCACTGTGTATGTCCACTCTACAGATGAGGACACAGAGGAAATTAGCACAGTCATAGATACATGGAGTGTGTATGATATTTCCGGCTTAAGCAGCAGTCTGACTGTCACCTTGGTCATAAGCTTTATCCCATTCCAGTTTTCTATAGGAGAAACACATGCAAGGGGGCAACCCATATAGTAGTCTACTCTGAGGAGGAGGGAGGGAGACAGAGAGAGAAAGAGAGAGAGAGAGAGAAAGAGAGAGAGAGATGCTTTATGAGTTTTTTTCAATACTGGAGGTTAAACCCAGAGCTCCCAGGCCCATTATTATTATTAATACTTATAGTAATATTTTATATATGTTTTATAAACAAAGCTTGCCAAAAGACCAGAAGGTAAAACTAAGCCACTAGAAGTCAGGAAGTGGTATCACACACCTTTAACCCAAGGATTTGGAAGGCAGAGGAAAATGGATCTCTGTGAGTTCAAGGTCACCCTGGGCTACACAAGATCAGTGCAGAAACAGATCCAGGTGGTGGTGGCATACACCTTCAGTCCCAGTACTAGGGAGTCGCACGCCTTTAATCCCAGCGCTGGAGAGGAATATAAGGCAGGATGAGACAGGACCTCGTTCTCCTTCAGTCTGAGGATTTCTTAGATGTAAGAGTTCTCTAGTGGTTTAGTTTTACCTTCTGGCCTTTAGGCAAGCTTTAGTTATAAAACAGGAATAAAATATCACTATAATTTCTATTACTATTACTACTATCACTGTTATATTACTACTTTTTATTTAAAGGTGAGGTCTCAGGTAGTTACCCAGACTGACTTTGAACTTCCTGTGTAACCTAGGCTGACCTTGAACTTTTGAACATTCAACTTTTGTCTCCAACATAGCTAGGATAGGAGCCTGTGTTAGGAGGCCCAGATGCCCAGTGGGTTCAACAGTACCTCCACCACAGGAAGGTTTGCGGTGACGTGGATCAACTGTAGATAGAAAATCAGAAATCTGTGTTGGATGTCAAAAGCTGGTTCTTTCCTGCTTCCTCCCCTGGGTTTAGCACGATGACTCACTGTAACCTCTTGAAAAGGTACTGTTCGGTTTAGGTGCCTAGCTTTTTGATTTGTGAATTATAGACATTCCAAAGCATTTACAGTAAACAGGAATGTTAAAGCATTCAGTTCTTTTTCTCACATCTCCCTTAGGGGGGGCCAATTATTTTTAGGTTCATTGTCAAGAAACATTCGAAAATTATTTCTGGATCTAAGTGTGTTTTTCTTCCTACAGAGATAGATGTCTAAGGCTACAGCAACAAGACACGCTGGCTCCATGATTCCTTCTGAATGCTACAGATTGTGATTTTGTGCTGAGACCCTGTCACAGCTAAGAATCCCCAGGGATTTGGTCCTTAGGTCAGTAAAAGAGAGGTGGAGTAGAAAAATAAGCAATACAGGCATAGCTAAGCACCGGAAACCAGAATGAAAGAGGGTGAGAACAGAGCAGGATAGATATGAGATTTCAGTATCATAGACACAGGTCACATGGGAGGAACTCTTCATTAAGAAATTGGTATTCTAGCCACTCTTTCATTGGGAAAACTATGGTAAATGATTCCTAAACAGTAGCACACCAAATACTTCTTTCTCCTTTGTGTTTTTGACACAAGATCTTACTATATTATCGGGGGCCTTGAGTACCTTCCTCAGTACCTCCTCAAAGCTCAGAATTGGATGTCTATGGCAGGTGAGGATCAAAAAGGGTAAAAAGATCAAGTCAAATATGTTACCTCTGCATGTTCTTTATTTTTTGTGCAAGGGGCAAAAGTGAAGTGAAGGGGCACAGAGAAGAAGAATAAGGGAAAGAAAGGAGAGTAAGGGGAAGAAGTAGAAGATGAAGTACCAAGAAGAAGAAGGGGAAGAAGAAGAAGGAGAAGAAAAAGGAAGGAGAGCAAGGGGAAGAAGTAGAAGAAGAAGTAGCAAGAAGAATAAGGGGTGATCCCCATGAGGTTTCTAGCTTTTACAGACATAGTTGGAAAATTCCATAGGCGAGGACAATGATAATATGCATATCAAAATCACAAAAAGGACAGTTAGAACCTGACAAAGCTGTGCTCCAGAACAGGTGACAGCACCCAGGAAAGAGCCAGCATTCAAGGGGAAATACCTGACATCCCAAACCATTAGGTAAAGTTACTAAATATCAATGGATTCACCCATTCTCCTCATCCAATCTCTTTTGTGATAACCAGTTTTGGGGACACCCAGATTTGTTTGTTAGCAAAGGTGGGCATACTGCCTTCCTGCTCAGTGCTTGTCTTGTATAGAAATTTCCATATGGTCTATTAGCAGGTAATTTTGTGGGATTGACTTTATGTAAATTTGACTGTTAGAACAAAGATTGAATGTTGTGGCTCTAAGGCCTCATGGTGTGGAGGAATGGAGCAAGGTCATTCTGTTGCTGTGCAGGAGAAATTACACTGCTGAGGTCCTTTTGGGAATGAATCCCATTTTGAAGAGAAGAACTATGGCTTCACAAGGTTTTTACAGATATGACAGTGACTTTTCCAAAAGACAAGTGTTCCCGCAGCTCTGCAAAATGGGTACCCCATAAGTTGTACTTGTGAATCTGCTTTTATGAATCTGTCCGCTGTACATTTACTGTACAGTCTTGTTGGCTCTAACTCTATATAGCACAGCCCAACCTTGAACTGGCAATCTTCCTGCCTCAGGCTCAGGAGTGCTAGATTGTAGACACATACCACCACCCTTGTAAGCCACCACACATATGTTACCTCCAAGTCTAGGGTATGTGATCAAATCAATTGGAAATAACCTTTTAGATACTGTGTAGGCAAGTATAGTGATATTTTATTTATGTTTTATATATAAAGCTTGCCTGAAGACCAGAAGGTAAAACTAAGTCACTAGAGACTTTTACTTCTAAGAAATACTCAGACTGAAGGAGAACGAGTTTCTGTCTCATTCCATTATATATATCTCTCTAGTGCTGAGATTAAAGGTGTGTGACTCCCTAGTACTGGGATTAAAGGTGTGAGCCACCATCACCTGGATCTTTTCCTGCACTGATCTTGTAGAGTCCAAAGTGAGCTTGAATTCACAGATCCATCTGTCTCTGTCTCCCAAATCCTGGGATTAGAGGTGTGTGATACCACTGCCTGACCTCTAGTGGCTTAGTTTTACCTTCTGGTCTCCAGATAAGCTTCATTTATAAATATAAATAAAATATCACTATAGGCAAGTCCTTAGCAAGTGCTGTCCACTTAATGAGGTGGCTCAGTTTATTCCTGTGATCCTGTAGAAGGTAAATGTCTCAGGTCTAGAGGGACACTGGCTTAGCTCTTCTCTCTCTAGCTAGCCTTCATCTGCAGAAAAGTCCAGCATCCTGACCCATGGTTGTTACTCTAATAGCATATGCTGCCAAGAGGAGAACGGCTGCATATGCACGGCTAGGAAAACTTTATGAAGTGGGACTTCCAGCTGAGTTGCTCTGTTCTGCTAATTCCTGGAGTTGAGGTGAGCGGGGAAGGGGAAGTAATCAGAGCAGTCACTGAATCCAAAACATTGTATAGAAGATGTCTGTGTTTGGTATAACCTCCAGCACTTGCTCCTGTTTTAGACAGGAGTGCTGGTACAGTTCCTAAATTGTTCATTTAGCAAGTGCTGCTGTGAGCACTTTAACTAGAAGTTTCTGTTCCTCGGCTTACTTTACACATTCACCTAAAGAGTCAGCAGTGTGCTCCATTGTGGGAGATTTTGATTTCACCAAAGTGGTGCTGAGGCTGGCCCTACCTGGAATCCTAGTACTAGGAAGACCAATCAGGGAGGGTTGTTGAATTTGAGGGCAGTTTGGGCTATGTACTGAGACCAGGACTAAAACAAATAAACAAAAACAAAAACATGTGTCACAATACACGTTCCCTGTTACTTCAGAGGTTCCATTTTTTTAAAAAAAATCTGTCTGTCTATCTATCTATCTATCTATCTATCTATCTATCTATCTATCTATCTATCTATCTATCTGGTGTGTGTATGAGAGAGAGAGAGAGAGAGAGAGAGAGAGAGAGAGAGAGAGAGAGAGACAAAGACATAAAGATAGAAAGAGACAGAGAGACAGAGACAGATGTGGGTAATAGGCATACATGTGCCTCAGGGTTTGAAGGTCAGAAGACAGCTTTCAGGAGCTGGTTCTCTCTTATCATTGGCATCATGGGGATTGAACTTGGGTAGTCAGACTTGAGAGCAAGAACCTTCACCCATAGAGTTGTCTCACTGGCCTATGGTATTCTAAGTCTTGAATTCTTTTTTTAAAAAATTATTTATTTGTATTTTGTGTACATTAGTGTTTTGCCTGCATGTATGTCTCTGTGAGGATGTCAGATCTCCTTGGACAGACATTATATACAGTTGTGAGGTGTGATATGGGTACCAATTGAACCCCAGTCCTCTGGAAGAACAGCCAATGCTCTTAACCACCGAGCCATCTCTCCAGCTCCTCAGCCTTGAATTCTGTTGCCTTTGTATCTAATAGTGCATCTTCAGACTTCCCTGCAGCCTGTTGGTTAATGTAGCTGAGGATGTGTCAAGACTTTGGACATTTATCACACCTACTGTCCTCTACCAGTCATTTTCATTCAAGAGGCAATACCTGTTTATTATAAGGAAGAGACCTTGTTTAAGACTTGTAAGATACAGAAAAAGCAATGTGGGGTCTTCTGACACATTCACTATAGAATATTTTGCCTTTGATCACCAAAACAGGTTTTTTTCCTGTCCAGCTGACCACTTCACTAACGTGAACTTGTAACCTTCAATTAAATATCAAACTAGAGCATCAGGCTTCACAGCTTAAGGGCTCAGTTCCACAAGGCCACACCAACTTTACATGCCACTTGTTGGTAATAGGTGGCCATCAGTGGTCCTGCCTCCTCAGCCAACCAAATGAGTTTTGATTAATTTATCAGACTGACTTCTGAATCTCCAGCACATACTTACTTGTATTAGGAGTATTGTAAAGAGCCTTGTAGGGACACAGATGAAAAGACACATTGGCAGACATCTCTTGGGAAGTTTGC
Organism: Ondatra zibethicus; assembly: GCA_004026605.1. Lineage (NCBI taxonomy): Eukaryota > Metazoa > Chordata > Mammalia > Rodentia > Cricetidae > Ondatra > Ondatra zibethicus. The sequence continues at coordinate 97,853 of PVIU01005823.1, forward strand.
AATTGGACTGTGCTGTGCTTTCTCCTGTTGTGCTATAACCCATGAGCCCTCACATGGTTAGACTAGAAGTTTTCTAAATGGCATTCTGAATGCTGTCTTTTGAAGTTCTTGGCGTGGCTTTGTTACAAAGGCCCGATTGATTAAATCACTAGCCATTGGTAATCAACTCAAACTTTGGCCTTTCTCAGTTCCCCAGAGAGTGAAGGTTGGATGAAAGCTACAGGTTCTAACCCTGTAGTCACCTGGCTATTTTCCCTGGCAACCATTCTCTTCCTGAGGTCCCAAATGCCATCTCATTAGAACAAAGGATGTGTCTCTTGCTTAGGAAATTCCAAGGGGCTTAGGAACTGTTTTTAGGTATAATTGGTCAGGAAATTACACAGGTCTTAGGATTTCTGTGTCAGAGATGAAATAAGACAAATTTCTAGCTAGTACTATTGTCTGCAAGGATCATCTGTGTTATGAACTAGAGTAGATATGTAGATTTCTTTCTGTTTTATAAGACTTCTACCCCTTCGGACTAGATTAGGAACAAAAAGTCTTACTGCTCATGGCCCTTTATTGTTGGAGTAAACAGATGGATGTGCTTTCTTTGAACACTTAGAAATGACATTTTTACCTGTGTATGTGTGTGGCTATGTACATTGGTGCATGTGTGTGAAAGTCAGAGGACAACTTGAGGAAGTCGGTTGGTTCTCTTTTCCCACTTGTGGATAAGATGATGATGACCTATCTCAGGCCATCAGGCTTGATAGGCAGCTTCTTACACACGAGCCATCTTTCAGACTTCAGTTTGTGCTTTCTAAGGAGGAGAGCTACAACTAGGGTAAAATGTGAGAAAAACACTAAATGTTAAGGCAGACATTATCAACAAAACTCAGGAGTCTACAGAAGCAACATTTTATGTACCATTTTAGGAAATCAAGATTAGTGAAAAAAATCTCCATGGGAGGCTAGGCATAAATGGCCCAATTAATAAAGTGCTTGCCTTTCAAGCCAAAGGCTTTACTTCAGTCCCCAGCAAAGTAATAAAGAGTCAAGCATGATATTCAACAAATGGTGCTGACATAACTGGATATTAACATGTAGATGAATGAAAATAGATCCCTATCTATTGCCATGCACAAAACTCAAGTCCAAATGGATCAAAGACCTCAACATGAAGCCAAACAGACTGAACCTCATAGAAGAGAGAGTGGGAAGTATACTTGAACACATTGGCACAGGAGACCACTTCCTAAATATAACCCCAGTAGCACTGACATTCAGAGAAACAATTAATATATGGGACCTACTAAAACTGAGAAGCTTCTGTAAAGGAAAGGACACGGTCAACAAGACAAAATGGCAGCTACAGAATGGGAAAAGATCTTCAACAACCCCACATCAGACAGGAGCCTGATCTCCAAAATATACAATGAACTCAAGAAATTGGTCATTAAAAGAACAAATAATTCAACAGACCTAAGCAGAGAACTTTCAACAGAGGAATCTAAAATGGCTGAAAGATACTTAAGGTAATGTTCAACCTCCTTAGCCATCAAAAAAAAAAAAATGCAAATCAAAACAACTCTGAGATTCCATCTTACACCCATAAGAATGGCTACAATCAAAAAAACTGATGACAGCTTATGCTGGAGAGGATGTGGGGTAAAGGGAACACTTTTCCATTGCTGGTAGGAGTGCAAACTGGTACAGCCGCTTTGGAAATAAGTATGGCGATTACTCAGATAATTAGGTATAAAGCTTAGTGGGAGTCATCAACACCCCATTCTCACCATTGGATAGCTCTGTCAGACAAAAAATAACAGAGAAATAAGGAAACTAACAGATGTAATGACTCAAATGGACTTAACAGACATCTAAAGAATATTCCATCCAAACATAAAAGAATATGCCTTCTTCTCAGAACCTCATGGAACCTTCTCAAAAATTGACCACATACTAGGTAACAAAGCAAACCTCAACAGATACAAAAAATTGGAATAACCCCATGTATCTTATTGTATCACCATGGTTTAAAATTAGAATTCAACAGCAACACTAATTCCAGAAAGCCCACAAACACATAGAAATTAAACAATGCTCACCTGAAGCATCAATGGGTCAAGGAAAAAATTAGATACTCCTAAAATTCAATGAAAATGACCATAAAACATACCCAAATTTATGGGACACAATGAAAGCAGTGTTAAGAGAAAAGTTCATAGCACTAAATGCCTATATAAAGAAGCTGGAAAAATTTCACAACAGTGAGTTAACAGAATATCTGAAAACTCTAGAACAAAAAGAAACAAACTCACCTAGAAGAACTAGATGGCAGGAAATAATCAAAGTGAGAGCTGAAATTGACAAAATAGAAACAAAGAAAACAATACAAAGACTCAATTAGACAAAGAGTTGATTCTTCGAGAAAATCAACAAAATAGACAAAACTTTATCCAAACCAAAAGGCAGAGAGAAAATATCAAAATTAATAAAATTAGAAATGAAAAGGGGGGCATAACAACAGACATGGAGGAAATCCAGAGAATCATTAGGTCATTTTTTTTAAATCAGCCAATATAGCAAATTGGCAAGCTCCAGGCCAGTGAGAGATCCCTGGAAGACCCAGTGGCTGATTTCTGAGCAACAATATCAAGCCTGACCTGTGATCTTTATACTTGGGTACATGCTCACATGTATGTGCACCTGCACACCCACATCCACACATAAATTCCAATGAAACATTGTCAGCATTACAAATAAATATGGGACTACTGAAAGAACAGTAGTGCCAAGCCATGTGGAAGCCTGAAGCAGAAGGGAAAGTTTACTGATCCCCTTTTTATTTATAATCTTGCCTCATTGTTCATCACGAAGGGGCACTCTTTCCTCCTGGCTCTGCTCCAGAGTCCGTGTATTAAAGTCTGAGTGCACCTGCTGTAGGGGAAAGTCCCTCCCCACAGCCTCAATGTCAGATGGTTTGCTTTACTCTCTCACTTTAGTGGCAAAACACCAGCCTATAAATTTTTGGGGATGACACCTTGGAGTCCAGACTCAAAGATCTATTTGAATTGTGGCATGTTTTAGGTTGTCTTGCTCCAAATACATCTCTCCTCAGTGTTTATCATGGTGACATGGGTCTTTTATGGCACTCTGAAGTGCTTCAGAGAAAATGGAGAGTATTCTAATAGTGCTGATTTACTCTTCCAGGTCTACAGTAATTTCCTCACTGCCTAATTATAAGGCTTGGTTTAATTCACTATACACATAATGTTTACTGATGCACATATGGTACTCCATTTCAGGAAACTGTACCCAGAACGGGCATTTTTGTCATGCTGGAGCATGGAAAACTTCCTTTATAGACAGAAAAATGAAAAAGCCAAGGATTTAAATCAGTTTGACAAAAATGTCCCCTAATAAAAAGGAGAAAGTTCATTTTTGCACCTTGCTGAGAGAGCCCATATCTCTCTTCCTCATTTATTTTATCTGTTTACATTTTTAAAAAATGAGGCAAGGCTCCACTTTGTAGGCCAGGCTGGTTTTATGTTTTCTATATAGCGAAGGCTTACAACAGTTCTCCAGACTCAACCTCCCCATGCCAGGCTCATTTATTGACTTATGGTTTGTTTTATTGAGACAGGATTTCATGTAGCCTCCAACAAGAATGATCTTGAAAAGCTGTTCTGCCTGTATTCCCATCCCAAGTACTAGGTTCACAAGCATGAACCACTACACTGAGCCTGACACAATTTACTTTAAATGCTGCATGATGCTTATGTCTTTAAATGTCTCTAACGGTTTAAATTTTTTCCCCCAAACCAAAGTCATAGTGGGAATTGAATAAAGGGGGGGTGCAGAGAAGAGGAAGGAAAAACAGCTACCTATTTTGGGCTTACTCCTTGGTTGTGCTTGAAAGAAAAGACACTGAGTTTTGGAAGGCATCTATGCTCAGCACTATACCACCAACTCAAGTCCAAATGGATTAAAGACCTCAATATAAATCCGACCACACTGAACCTGATAGAAGAGAAAGTGAGAAGTAGCCTGCAATACATGGGCACAGGAGACCACTTCCTATGTAAAACCCGTGGCACAGACTGTAAGAGCAACAATGAACAAATGGGACCTCCTGAAACTGAGAAGCTTCTGTAAAGCAAAAGACACAGTCATTAAGACAAAAAGGCAACCTACTGAATGGGAGAAGATCTTCACATCAAACAAAGGTCTGATCTCCAAAATAGACAAAGAATTCAAGAAACTAGACATTAAAATTCTAAATACCCCAAATAAAAAAAGGGGTAATGATCTGAACCGAGAATTCTCAACAGAAGTTCGAATGGCCAAAAGATACTTAAGGTCATGTTCAATTTCCTTAGCCATCAGGGAAATGCAAATCAAAACAACTCTGAGATACCATCTTACACCTGTCAGAATGGCTAAAATCAAAACCACTAATGATTGCCTTTGCTGGAGAGGATGTGGAGTGAGGGGAACTATCATCCATTGCTGGTGGGAATGCAAACTTGTGCAACCACTTTGGAAATCAGTGTGGTGGTTTCTCAGGAAATTGGAAATTAACCTACCTCAGGATCTAGCAATACCATTCTTGGGAATATACCCAAGAGAAGTCCAATCATACTACAAAAGCATTTGTGCAACTATGTTCATAGCAGCATTATTTGTAATAGCCAGAACTTGGAAACAACCTAGGTGCCCCTCAATGGAAGAATGGATCAAGAAAGTGTGAAATCTATACACATTAGAATACTACTCAGCAGTAAAAAACAATGACATCTTGAATTTTGCATGCAAATGGATAGAAATAGAAAACGCTATCCTGAGTGAGGTAACACAAACCCAAAAAGACGATTATGGTATATACTCACTCATTAGTGGACCCAGGCCATAAACAAAGGACACTAAGCTTATAGCTCATAAGCCCAGAGAAGCCAAATGGCAAGGTGAACCCAAAGAAAAACATATAGATCCTACTGGAACTGGGAAGCAAACAAGATTGCCAGGCAAAAGTTGGAAGCACAGGCGCCTAGAGGTGGGGGTAGGGGGTAGGGGAAGGGGAGAGGGGAAAGGAGAAGGGAGAAGGGAAGGACTGGGGAGACCTTTTGGAGTGGAAGAGTGGAGATGAGGGAAAGGTGGATATTGGAGAAGGGAATAAGATATCTACATTAAGGGAGTCATTTTAGGATTGGCAAGATACTTGGCTCTAGAGGGGATCCCAGGTGTCCACGGGGATGTCCCCAGCTAGGTACTTGGGCAGCAGATGAGAAGGTGCCTGATCTAGCCTTGTCCCATAGTCACATTGATGAATATCTTGATCATCACCATAGAAATTTCGTCTGATGGATGGAGATAGAGAAAGAGACCCACATTCACATCAGAGCAATGGACTGAGCTCCCAAGGTCCAGTCGAAGAGCAGAAGGTGGGAGAAGATGAGCAAGGAAGTTAGGACCGTGAGGGGCTTGTCCACCCACTGAGACAGTGTGCCTGATCTAATGGGAGCTCACCAAATCCAGCTGGACTGGGACTGAACTAGCATATGATCAAACCGAACTCTCTGAATGTGGCTGCCAATGGGGGCAGACTGAGAAGCCATCAACAATGACACTAAGACCTATCTCTTCTGCATGTATTATCTTTTTGGGAACCTAGTCTGTTTGGATGCACACCTTCCTAGGCCGGGATGGAGGGGGGAGGGCCTTGGACTTCCCACAGGGCAGGTTACCATGCCCTCTTTTAAGGAAGCAGGGGAGGGAGAAAGAGTGGGGGGACTGGGAGGGGACTGGGAGAAGGGGAGGAAATGTAAATTTTTTTGAATGAAAAAAAAAAGAATATGAAAAAAAAGTCACTGATTCAGAAACCAGGAACTCTTGAAGGAAAGAGATCTTTGCAAGAGAAGAGATGTCCTGTAAGCATGCTACTTCCTCTTTTACTTCCTCTTTGCCTCATCTTTCAAGATGAGTGTTCTTCTTTTCTCTCAGCCGGTGGTGCCACTATCAGGTAATTTTAAAGTTTTTTTTTAAATGAAGGAGTATCAGTGGCATCATACATATTAAATCTTGGTATTGAGTTTGTGCAACCAATGAATGCCATTTCAAAGTTGAAGGTCCAAGGACAGCTTCATTCAGCCTGATATGATGATTACCTATCTTTATTACCAGCATTGATTGTGGTAGGGTGGTAAAGGCAGGGAAATTAAGAGTTTGAGGCCAGCCTGTGCTAAAAAGCAAGAACCTGACTTTAAAAAGAAAACAATTCAAACCAAGTCACAGTATTTAGAGTTGCAGACACCAAACCACACTGGTCAAAGAGCAGATTTGCTTAGGGTGTTCTGTGAAAATTCATTGACCAGATTGTAGCATGCATTTTGGAATTAGAAGTGGCTTCCAGTGAACTCTTCTATTTTTCCAGATCCTGAGTGCTAAGACAGCTTAGATTTAAAGGCTGAGAGTCAACGAGACACCTAATCTAACCAGCTTTCATCACCTGCTAGGCCATGATGCCCATTTGTGCTTAGCGATGTGTGAGAGGCAGAGAAGCACAGTGGTCTCTTGAAGCCTTGTGACATTTGTTTAGCATTCTTTCTTCTCTTGATTGTCTATTGACCATCCTGATAATTCTCCAGAGACAGATTACTACCAAAACTTTTTTTTTGTTTTTAAAACAAAGTGTTGAATTTACAAATGTAAGATTAAAGTTTGTTCTAAGATGAGGCTTATAAGTTAAAGTACCCAAGTGAACTAACTGTGAAGCTTGTCCTTTTTAATGACTGTAGTCTTTAACATTTGTACACTTTCATCTTAGTGTATAGATTTATTAAATCTCCCTTAATGGGAATAGCATAAGGTAAATATCAATTATTAATGAACCCCAACTTTCTCCATGATAATCATTAAAGTAAACTTCTTGGTTAATATAATTGCAATTTTTTTCTTCCTTAAGCCATGCATATCCATATTTGGTCTTAGACAAGAAGTTGAACTATGTATGTGATTTTGGTAATTGTTTTTCTAATTAATCCTATGGGGGAGTAAAATGTGAAACATTTCAATTTAGCTGGGGGATAGCTTATTGACTAAAGGGCAGCCTTGCCTGGAGAATTTGGTGAGAATTAGTTGACCAGATTATGCCAAGTGTTTCAGAATTAGAGGAAATTTGTCCTGAGGAATTTGGAGATAAGAGAAGATTCTTCCATCAGATCTGACCAGAAGTGCTGTCAGAAGTGTGAATAATTAACCAGTCACAGCTCTGTCCTCTTCTCTTCCTTTCACAGTTTCTGTTTTTCATGAGCACATTAATCCTATTTAACTGCTGGAGGCAGAACTTTCTATATGTTTGATTCCTTCCATTTCAAAGAGGATCAGGCTGCCTTAAATAGCTGCAGTTAAGCTCCAGATCTGCAATGGAGTAAAGGGCACCTTTGGAAGCAAGGTAGGAGGTGTGGGAGACCAGAAGAATGCAGGAGGGAGAACACAGAGTTCCGCAAGGAGGTAGAAGTCAGAACTAGGGAAGCATCTCTGACTCTGGCCATTTCTTCCAACACTCCCTTGAAATCATCAGGTCTAAGCATCTAAACGAATGTCCTCTAAGGGTGTATCTGTGGATGACCAAATGACAAGCTTAAGGGGAATAGGCAAGTTGTGATTTACCAACTCACAGTCACACTCACTGGTTACTTTGGAACCTGCTACTCTTTGAGCGCACTCTCAGAGTGCTTGGGCAGACTATACAAATGCCCCTACCAATTTTGCCAGCTTAGGTGTAATTTCAGGATTCAGAAACCATTCAAGTGCAGGACAGATACCTTAAGTAAGCCAGGGAACCTTACCAGATACCCCCTAATCCACAAAGTTTAGGGAAAAGCTAATACCTTTGACTCTTATGTTGAATCCTTCCCTTTCTTTTCTTTCTTTGAAGCTTTTCCCCCAAAAGGAATTTCATACAGACAAATCGGCAAATGGGTGTTTCTTAGTGAAATAAGTGACAGAGGGAAAACAAAAATCTACTGGGTCAAATAAGACTAGTAAAAACAGACCATGTAGGGGCACTAAGAGTTCTAGTGCCGGTTCTAGCCTTTTTGGTTCCTTTTCTGGGTACAATAGATAATCAGTTTTTAGTGACTATAGAGTGAACAGAGTTTGAAGTATCATAAGTATTGCAGTAGCAATTGATGGACAGAACAAGAGGAATAGAAGACTAAAATCTACTTATGAAGATAAAACAACATTGTCAAGCTATTGCTGTTGCCTCAAATCCCTCCATCTCTCTGATAGCAGAAATTAGTGTCAGTTCATTTTTTATCTAGTTGCACTGTCAATTGAGTAACTGCAATAGTGACACAATGACCCACCAAGGCCAAAATATCTCTACAAGAAGTCTTCCTACATCTGCACTAAAAGCAAACAAGGCATGAGATAGAACAGGTATTAGAATATTAGCGTTTAGTTTTCCTCAAACTAAAGGACCTGGAATCTGACTACATCTCCTGTCTTTTCTTTAAATAGCAATAGCACCAATAATTTTATGGGATTTTTTTTTTACAAATTTGGGAGTATGGCACTGATTGGGGCTCACTCAGAAATTAAGGCTTTCTTTGGAGAAAACCATCAGGAATTGTTAGAAATGCAATGAGCTAGAACTGACCTGAATAACCTTTTCCTGAGAACAAGCTTTCATATACAAGAAGAAAGCATACAAGCTTCCAAAAGAGGGGTGCAGTCAACAATACTACTCATCTATCATGCCTATGAACAACATTAGTGATCAACATGGCACAATAATGCAATGATTGCAGTAGTGGCACACATATGTTGGTGGTAACCAATAGCTCTCCAATTGGACTTAGACCTGTACAACAAGAGGGAAAATATGCCTGGTACTGGAAACCTAGTGAACTACTCAGTCCTAATGAAGTCATTGGAGGAGAATCTATAACCACTAGTTTACTAAACCAGCATAATCCCTAACAGTAGTCCATAAACATTTGTCATTATACTCACAGAGAAGTGTAGTCCAAATTCCTCAGCAAGGAAACTTCTCTTATCAACAGATGTAGAACACTAAAGAAAACTATGACAAATCAAAATGTAGAGTGTGGAGTCTAGTCCTAGGGGATACATCCACAAAACACATCCACAATTAATTATCTACACCTAATTAATTATCCACACCTAAGGCTCAGTGAACATTGTGGAAGAGAAGGTGGAAAGATTTAAAGGGTCAGAGGATCAGGAAGTTTGCTGTGAGAGCGTGTCTCCTTCCTGTTAAGTCTCACCAGTGTGACCCTCCAGATATGAGCTGAATGCCATCAACAAATGCTCCAAACTCCTATTACGCCCCAACCCCACACAAAGAATTATAGGCAACTAAGCAAAAACCGGGAGTTGCGAAGGTAGTCTTCTCGAAGGAGGAACACACCAATTGGTTGTCCAGAGCCAAGCAATCCATGTTGAACATATACATACAACACACAAACAAGTAACATTTTGCAGACTTAACAAGTTATATTTAGGAATAATTAGTTATTCCTAAAGGCAATAAAAATTAGAACGACAGGAGGCTTTTAATGAATTTGAAGGAAAGCAGGGATGGGGACAAGGGAGGATTTGGAGGAAGAAAGGAGAAGGGAGATATGTTGTAATTGAAGTCTCAAAGACAACAAAATTAAGGACTGAAAACATGCAATTCTGTGTTATAGTTAAAAACAGCAAGTGAGAATCACAGCAGAAAGCAGCAGGACTCCATAGGGAGAAAATAGTTCTGGGGACTCCATAGGGAGAAAATAGTTCTGGGGACCTTGTGTTATCCATGATTGGAATAAATCAGGAGAGTGTGGTAGAGGGTTCTGGAAACTTCAGAAGTACACTTATCTGTGACATCACCACCACCAAGTGGGTGCCTGTCACCTATCTCCCCTCACTCAAGTAGCATGTTAGTCCAGGTTACCACCTCATTCAGTTGACCTGACCTGTCACTCATCAAGAAGCTTGGAGAGGGCATTGGTGAGGCTTTGGCTGGAGTCTCCCTAAGATGTCTTTATATTAAAGGGAATTTGTCTAAGATCCAGAGACACATGCTGGGGTGTGAAATGACAAGAATATATATTTATGGATCCAAATGACTCGGCCTGCTACAAGTCCCACCACATTTGGCAGGTGTGTAGGGTTGACCCTGTCAAAAGGAGTAATGGAATTAGAGACTTTCTATATCTTGTCTCAAACTCTTCAAATGTGTTTTTTTTTAAAATGTGTTTGAGAGGTTTATTATTTAGCCTAGGATGTCTTTAAGACTACTTAGTAGGTAAGGCTTGCATGGACATTTTTGTGATCCCTTTACCTCAGCTTTTTCAGTACTGGGATTATAGGACTATCCCACTCTACATGAATAAGTATTTTTTAAAAGATTTATTTATGTATTTATTTTATGATTTGCCTGTGTGAATGCATGCTTGGTACCCACAAAAGTCAGAAGATGGTGTTGGATCTCCCTGGAGCTGGAATTATCAGCAGTTTTGAGTGGCCATGAGCATGATGGGAACTGAACCGAGGTCCTTTGCAAGGACATCAAATACTATTACCAATGAGCCAAGTCTTCAGATCCTCTCCACACATGTTTTTGATGTTGTTGTTGTTCTCTTCCTCCCCCTCCTTCCCCTCCCCCTCCTC